>AWVW02056874.1:0-11877 GCA_000500225.2 Phytophthora pinifolia | reverse complement strand
TGGCAACGCGCTCCCACTCGTCTTTGCCGAGCGGAAGGTGCTCCTCGACGATCGCCAGAAGGCGATTGATCTCTACAATCTTGTAGTTGGGCTCCCTGTAAGTTTAACCATCTACAAGACAGAAACGGAGGCGTTAGGAAGAAGGGGTGTGTCGGCTCGAGCAGCGTACCGGAGGCGAGGTAGGAAGACACTCGGGCTTGAACTGGGAGGTGCAGGGGCTGCTAGAGCTGGGCTTGTCGGCTACTCGGGGAATAGGAAAGTGAGAAGCAAACGACCGAGATAATTGGCGGCGGCGACACCTGTCGTCTTCTCCCCAGGTCGCGATCCCGACTGCGCCGCTAGAAGTCCAAGCCTGCCACCTTCAAGGCGCGAAAAAGTCGCGCTCAAACGCCGGCGAGCCCAAACATTCCGCCGAGGTGAGATGGGCTTCACTTGTTCGCGCCAAAACGGACGGTTCGTAGCCGTCGATGGAAGCTGCTGCCTTTCGGGAACATGAGACGAATCAGAGTGCTAACATCAACGTATCATCATTACTTGGACATGCAAACATGCAAACGCACACAACTCGCAACCTCGTGCATCACTCCCTTACTGTCCGCAGCCTTGCGTCTTGCCACCACTTCCTACGGATCGTTTTGGTCTTGAATGTCGCGGCGACACATGTCGGAGCCGCAACGGCAAACAAACCACAGATCATCTCCATAGTCGACTGTGATCTCTTGGCCAGGCCGAATGTAGTCCGTCGTAGCAACTACAACTGTAGTGCGACGCCCGTTGGCGACCTCCCGAAACTCGGCAACAGGGTCGCACGAATGGTTCAAAAACCGCATCATGCCACCCATCCCCTCCGCGTTGATCGCCACGCGCACCGCGTACGCAGGAACCTCCGGTCGTGTCTTCATGACCAGCCGATACCCATTATTGCGAGGCCGATCGCGGGCTGAAGGACGCACGTGCTGCATCTCTCCAAGATATTGACCGAGGACCCACCCGGCGCCGATACCCTCGGCCGCAACCACGCTCAGCGACGATGTACGCATGTTGCGCTTTAGGCAGATCTTCTCGGACTCTAGGAGCCCGTTGCCGCACTTGCCATCGTAGGGACAGCAGTTCGTGGTGCAGAACACGTTCATTTTCGCGTTCCGGCACGTATCGGTACGGCATGGCGACGAACACGTACACCAGCCGAAATGGGCCACGCTCGGGAACACAGTGGCAAGCGGGTTGTATTGCTCCCGAAGATGGGCAACTGCGTAGGGCCACCTCGCAAGGGCAAACAGGTCGTCCGGAGCCGACGCCCGCGACGGACGCCGTACTTCGGTGAGCTGCGAGACTGCGCGCACCGAGCCTTGGAATTCGACGTTGTCGTGCACTCCTCGTTGAGGTTGCGCTCGGGGACGAGCGTAAGGCGTTGCTCCCGTTCGCCGGGACTGTCGGCGCTCTTGGCGGGCACGCAGCGGCGACGAACGCGGCTCCGGGCGCACCGGCGCTCGTGACGGTGTGTCGAGAAGAACAGGAGACGAAGTGGTTGGGCTCCGAGGGCGGCGATCGCCTTCCGGGGACCTTGGCGGCGACGTCGTGGTGGCCGACGAGTTCGAGGCGACCCTCTGCGAGCTCGGTGGCGGGTTGGCGACGGCCCTCGGCGAGATTGGAGGCGGGTTTGTGGCAGTCTTCGGTAGACCGAGCTTGGAGAGACCAGGAGGTAGCCACGGGGGCGTCATGGTTCCCGTGGACGAGGTGTCGTCGTGGATCTTCACTCCAAAACTGCTGCGGGACGAGGCGGCGCGCTTCTTCGTCTGGCTTCGCGGCGCATTGGGTGGGGTGTTCTCGTCCTCTTCGCTCGACGAATCCAGGATACAGCGAAGCTTCCAATGGATCGTTGAGTGCGTCAGGTGCACCATGGTTTCTGCAGATGAAGCAGCAGTTGTTAGCGTTAGAGCACACGTTATAATACAGCATTCTGTTGACCCCGCACCTTGCACTATCGTCGTCTTCTTTTCGCTGCAGATTTAAGAGTGAGCGGCTCCTCGGCGCGTCGGAAGATATAAGTCGGCATTTAAGCCAGCAGAGTGACGGTCGGATAGAAAAGAGTGATGATCGGCATAAAGTATACAAATTCCAAGACTAACCTTTAAGATGGGTTTACCGCATAATTCTAGGGGTAGGTGCGTCTCGGGAGACCAGATTCTGGGCTCACGAGCGGATATGCCGGCATAAGTCCCGTCATATCTGCTGCAGATATGGCGGGCGCCTATGCTATTTTTGGCAGGCGTCCAATGGCTTAACGTCGCCTTAAAGCGTTTCCCTAAATTTGTCTCTAAATATAAATTGTGCAGAGGTCGATATATATGAGAGGTCGAGATTTATGCCACCTAGTTGTCATAAAAGGGTAACCCATTCTGAAACAAAGATAATATTTATGCAGTTGCTCAATAAGGGGACAAAGTGACCCTTCGTTTGGTGGAACCGAATCCACGCCTCCGCAGATATAAGCTTTCTTAAATCAGCTTATGCAGACGCTTAAGTCATTTATGGAAGGCGTCCAATGAGGCGTTCGGTCCCACCAACACTTAGCCCCCTTATTGAGCAACTGCATAAATGTTATCTTTGTTTCAGAATGGGCTACCCTTTTATGACAACTAGGTGGCATAAATCTCGACCCTCACATATATCGACCTCTGCACAATTTATATTTAGATACAAATTTAGGGAAACGATTTAAGGCGACTTTAGGCACCGTGTGCATTTACGTAAATCACCCAGGTATCGTGCTCTGTGCAGGTAAATACTTTCCATGAGCAAACGCCTATGGTACTGCATGTCTTGCTCGTACAATGATAACGCCTCTCTATTAGGTCCAATCCCGGCGCGGATGGCAGTCGCTTACGGCCGCGATACGCGGAGCATACCATAGTCAAGCGATCGATTGGGCAGCTGCACGACCGTGTTGGACGCGCCATCGCGCACCAGCCGGAAGCGAGTGTTGGCGGGAAAGTGCACGAACTCGAGGGTGCCGATCGTGTCGTTCGGGGTACCTTTCGCATTCGCGACGTTCTGCGTGACCTGGACGGCATGCTGTCGATGCGGTTCACATCCTCGTAAAGAATGGATCATGACGTAGCGGAGGTCGCTTTGGCTCAGCCGATCAGCGCGCCCGGTCCCTCTACTATGAGCCACCTACAGGTAAATCTAAGATTACCGAGCGCGACTTGTTCGGCATCTCATCTGAGGACGAGAGTGCCATGGGCCATGAGCCCGGGGAGACTCCACAGTCTTCCTGTGAGATCTCGAATGATCTCGACGACCGTCAGGAAGACTACCTGTCGAGCGGTTGCGGCTGTCCCTGCTGCTACCGAAGGAGTCATCTCCGGAAAAGCTCTTTCAGGACTTCGCTGAACAGATGCAGGATAGTCCGGATCTGATCGCTCAGTGGTGATCGGACCATGTGATGGAGACGCCGGAAGACACCATACGTAAGATCACCACCATGTAAGCGTTGAGGTGGGCTTACCACTTCGACAGCGTTTTCTCGTCGAGCCTGACGCTGATGCCTTCCGTTTGCCTTTGGCTCGTGGACGCTGTTCATGTGAAGTACCAGTCGCAGCAGAAGCTCACTCACTGGCCGCACATAGACCTTCGGCGTGCGCATCGCATCGGAATGCCAGATGAGGGACCTTAGTCTCAAGCTTTGTGGGTGTAGATTCTTCCAAGCGTTTCAGGTATGCGCTTATGTGGTTGCAGATCAGCGGAAATACCCATGCATCTCCGGTCATCGCGATCCAAACGAAAAAACTAAGAAATCGAGTAGTTGGCAAGGTGCAATCCAAACGTAGTAGAAGCAAACAACCGAAGTCGTCGAGCAAGAAAACAAAATCGACAGGCTCCACGAATCTGCAAACGCTCTCTCAAGTTACGCAGGGCAGGCCTCCACAAGTTCCGGGTGCACTGACGGTTCAGTACGAATTTCCGGAAATATAAAATTGAGTGAAATTCAGGCCAACCCGGTACTGTTTAGAGAGACGGGATGCCGAGCACTTTTCCAAAGAAGACATGATTTCCCTTCAAGATGGAGCTGTCAGGATCTCTGTCGATCTCTTCTTTGCGGCACTCTTCGTGCACGAGGACAACACTGGCCTTGTAAGTGTTGAGGGCTTTTGCCGTCTTCATCTCCGCAAACTCGGGGGACGGCATATAGGTGATAGCTTCATACTCACGTTCAAACCGGTTAATGCCCAGAGCAGGGGCTAATACGTCGGTCAATCTTGACGATACTGCTGCATATGCATCCTCAGCTGTAGCGGCTCCATCTGCAGCTCTCGCAAGATGAACATCATGCCTTACGCTATGAGCGGTGACCTCAATGATTCCAGCGAGGCTTCTTCGATCATACTCTGTCTGTAATTTCAGCAGGTGCTCTTTGGAAACAAGCCGATGATATGCATCACTAGCTTTAGGCATCACCACGTTTTCTGGAGGAGTGCGTCGGTCCGCATACGCCGAAAGGACCTATCACGCACTTGACTACCGCTGGGCTGATGATGTCTGCATTCGGGCTTCGAATCGGGTTGCCTGTCTTGCAGTTCCATAGCTTCTAATCCGTTGGATTTTACTTTGGATATCCTGTCGAATCGCTGATCGATCACTCCATTTGTACCGTCAGGGAACGTTGTCTGGTGTCTTCTCCATCAAGATGTTGCGCTCATCTTTCGGCAGACTTATCCATAGATTTCGCAGACGTTTTCCGCCATGCCCACGCAAACACTTCGAATCTCTCTTGGAAAGCTCAGTTTCATTGAGCCTTTGCGTTCACTCGCGTACTTGCGTGGAAGTTATTTCAATGATGAATGAATCTTCATCCGATCCTGAACCGACACTGACAAAGCCATCATTATCGCGTGAGGACCCGAACACGAAGGCTGTGTCTGGTTTAATGGTAGGTTGGTAGCGATGAAGTCGGACGAAATCTTGTACAGACTGTATAGAGTTCTTGGCCCCTTGGTCACGACGAATACGCTTTAAAGCGTTTCGCACTTGCACCAAGGTTGGCCTCGCGGTGGTACAGGTATTGAGGTCTGTTTCTTCAAGTGCACCAACATGAGACGAGGTGGAATCCCGATATCGTCTTGTTCAGAGAGAAAACTTTTCATCGCCGTCGTGGTACGCACAGGATGTGTTTCAGAGCACGGAACAACCCCACGCGAATTCCACCAGCGTACCATTTATAGAGGAAGCCTAAAGAAGGAACCTTAAAACCTCCGTGCTGCATCGCTATCGCTATCGCAAATACCATGCTCCCCGAAGTCGCGCTTCGCTACCACTGCAGAACAGCACATTGCATCGTCACGAAAGCCTTCGAACTCTTCTTCCGAGGTATGCACCGACAGTTCGCGCCAGAACGCCATGCCGATGCGCTCCGCGTTTTCTTTTGCCCAGTATACCGCATGCCGACCATCACCTCTTCTTCTCTTCCTCGTTCAGCTGCCACAGCTGTCGATTTTTGCTGGGGCGCGCGCGCCGCAGCGATCTTTGAAGTATCGAACTGCGAATTGTATTGCAAAATTTTGGTGGCCGTAATAATCATTGCAATACGAGGCATCTCTATAATCAATTATTTTAGTGGAACAATAACATAGTAATATATTGATCTGTTTTATTACTTGGGATTTGTAGGCCTTTTCAATATCAACTAATATTGGCATCTAGAACTAGCAATAGTAATCCTTGCAATACAGCGCTCGCCAATAATCAATTACCCAATTCGCAGTCTACTCGAGCGCTCCAGCGATGTTGCTGCGCTCGAGCAAGTAGCGAAGAGTCTTCGTCGGTAGCGCCTTGGTCAGGAAGTCAGCGAGCTGTTTCTTGGATGAAATGTTATAGTGGAACAATACCGCAATACTTGTTTTTATATTATTTTTCCATCTGGAGACTATAGTGCCCGAGACGAGATCTTAGACTTCGTCTCCTTGTTCTCTCATCGGCGTCAACACTCGAGCGGGCAGCTTTTGTGGAGCTTCAGTATATGCTAGTATACACAGCCAGCTTCCGCTGGAGAGCGGAGATCTTCCATTCTTGAAGTGTTGCCGCATTCGCCCGAATTTGGACCTGACTTTTGGTGCACTCTGGTCCGTCCACCTTTACACTATGCGTTCCGGGAAAGCAGATCGATTCCGGCAACTCTGAACTACGCGCAGCTGTCCAGTCGAACCTCTTGAGTATGTCGTCGAGTGAAGGCCAGAAACGTCGTGGGCGGGCCCAGTGGATCCCGCGGCTCGTAGTTGCGCCACTCATTGTGTCCGTCCCTCAGCATCTCTCGCCAGCTCCCCACTGCACGTAATCGTATACTAGTATGCGCAATAAATTGCTCTTCCTGTTCGGTCGATCGACGTTGTGCCTCAGCTCCGTGGTTAGCTCCCGCGACAGCACTATCCGCTGCTTAGTCAAGCGCTCTTGTGCTACGATTTGTGGCACGAACGCTGCTGCAGTGCAACTGCAACCTGCAATGGCCCCGTTGTCAGTGACACCAACGCGCCCTCACAGTGTCTGCAACATTAGCTCGATTACACCACAAGCCATCTAAGTCTTTTGTCTTTTGTCCGTCCGATCGTGTCGCCGTGTAGCACGACCAAGAGACTTCTCTTGACACGAGCACGAGATTCGTTCGGATCATCGAGAATAATCGAGGCTCGCTTAGTCGAGACTTAGTCGATGGACTATAGAGAAATCGCTGAGAAACTGGCCGCGGCCTTAATTATTATACTATAGAAATTATTTCTGCTACTTGATTGGCGTCTCAACTTAGCTCTGCACCGTCATGGACGACTGCTGCGTATTGCGCAGCGCCTGCAGCAGGCTCGGGAGGCGAAGCGAACCGTTCTGGGCGGAGATGTTCACGGGCGACACAGCCTTGGGAACGATGGGCATAGGCTGCTCCATCTGGCAGGGTGACTCGTACAACTGACGCGCGGGCATCGATGACGAGGACGAGTTCTCCCAGTTGAGGTGCGCCACGCAGAAGCGCTTGGACTTGCGACTGCGCATGCAGCCCTTTACCTCGCAGCGCTGGCCGCCACCATGAGCCCAGCAGAAGTCACTGCGGCTCTGAGCGCCCTTAGAACAGCCCACGTGCTGGCAGCGGCGACCGCCACCGTGTCCCCGGCACAAGCCACGGCTCACGGAGATCTTGTCACATCCAACTACCTGGCAACGCTTGCCGCTACTGGCACCGTTGGTGCCGCGACGGCGGCGCGTGCCGGTGGCGCGCGGGGCACCGGCGTGCTCCATGTATTCCGTCGTGTGGTGGTACACGCGGACGCCGCCGTTGGAGGAGGCGTCCGAGTGGTAGAGCGGCGAGTGCGGCAGGGTGCCGGGCTGGCTGAGCACCGGAGGGCTGGATGTCTCGTAGCGTGAGTTAGCGTGGATGTACTGCGTCATAGACGAGATGGGGATCGTCTGCATCTGCTGGTAAGGCAGCGAGGACAGCGCGCGCACGGCATCGAAGCGGGCGGCGGCGGAATCTTCCATCTGAGGCTGCGGCTGGTGCGTGTACGTCTGCGGTTGCATCAGCTCCTTTGCGGGATGCGCCGGGATAAGGCGCTCCAGGTGCTTGACGAGATCGTGGCCGCGCGGCAGCACTATCGACGACGAGCGGTCGTTGCCCAGGCCAATGGAGATGGAGATGGTCTCGGTCTCCGGACGGGTCTGTGGAGGGGTCTGTGGAGGTGGCGTGAGCGGGGCAAGAGGCGCCTGACGGTAGTGCGGCTGGCCTCCGTGGATCATGTCTTTCTTTGATCTTGAGCTTCGAAGCGCGAATTGCAGAATGACTGGAATTGCGGCTGCATGAGCAGGGGGGAGGTCGCCGACTGCACGGCCGCAGACAGGCATACAGGAACGCAGTATATTGTAAGGGCGACCCCCCTTTCCCCGTGAGGCGGGAGCCAGCAGCGACAGGGGCTTCTTGAGACGAGGGCGCACGCGGAAAGGGTTGCAAACCTATTCTCATTAATCAGAGCCGCATATTGTGAAGCTCGTTTTCACAACACTCGCTCACGGCTTGCTTTGCCGTCCAACGCGCCGGCGACGATCGGGGTACACCCAGCGAGCACACTGGCCTTCGTTGGCGCTGTGTGTGCTAGCATTCGCAGTTGCGAAACTCTCACCCCCAAATTCCTTTTAATCCCGGCTGGAAACGACTAATCCTGAAGCAAAATGGGCCGTATCGCAAAGAACGGCCGGTGCATTTACAGCCCATTCCAGCGCCTGGTGACGAAGCTCTGCATGCGGCTGCGTCGGGTCAGATCATTAGCTCGAACAGACGAGATATTAAGAGCCAACCCCGGCCGGAAACTCGAAGCTTGGCAGCAGCGGCTCCGATCCGGGAGATTGCGGCCAGATGGCCCGTTTGGCGCGCGCGCGTTTGAAGACCGATTCAAACAACGCGCAACCGCCTCTATGGATAGATAGGGGCTGGAGATTATTTTCGACGGATGATGCGCAATTAATACTTTTTGGACTGGCTCAGGTGATTAAGCCAGGGATACGTCACTTTTTAAGGTCTCGCATGGGAGAAGCGTTGGAATCCAGCCTCTATCGCTGCGGACCCTCCTTTCGTCGGCAGTGGCGCTGTCGCTTGCCTATTTTGTTTTCTGGTCTCCGCTGTGCTCGAACGGCGGCGGTGGGCAAGACGCGCCCTGGCTCAAAAGTGAATAATCGCGGCTTCCAGCCAATCCAGCCAATCCACGCGCACCATGTGGCCTCATTTCGCCAGGATCATTTTAATCCTTGACGACAAATGCCGCGCATGGGGCTTCGGCGGCGCTATCATCGTGCACGCAAGTATGTTTTTCTGCGCAGACCACAGATTCGCGGGCCACATTGACGGGTGATAAACACGGGGAGCGAAGGTGAGTATTTCGGCCGCGGGGGCTCGAAGTTGCACTTGTCGACGATACATGTACAGTACCTGATCGACTTTTCACGCTTTTGCTCGCCTTTTCCGTGCATACTGAGTGCGAGTCACTTGCAAGCTAGTGTCGGTTTTTGCGATGCATCTCCTTTTCGGCGATCCGATTGGGCTGTGCAAGATTAATAAGTGAGCCGGGGAGGTTGCTCTGAAGATGCACAGCAGGGATAATCGCGCATCCGGCCACTCCGCTTCTACCACGGAGCCCTAGGCCAGGCCAGCCAGGCTCTTCCCCCCCGGAGCAATGTGAGCGGCAACGTGCCACCGAGTCTCACGTTGCGACAGCGCCATTCTCCGCTTGCCGGTGGATATGCGAGGGGGGGGGCTCTGGGACGGCGAAGGGTGTGGGCTCCGGATGGCTCCCAAAATTCGAGAGGACGAAGGGCTTGCAAAACTGGCTCGGCTTCACTTCACGTGAGACGTGAGGCAGCTCGCTTCAACTTTGCTCAATCATTTAGTTCGCGGGAGGGTTAATCTCGAACGATCGAGAGGCGCCCGCCTCACAACTGCACAGTGCTTTCGCAGCGAGGAGAATGACCCAAGACTCACCAGCGTGCATCGGATGTGCTCGTGCGGAAGTAATCGGGCGTCCGTAAGCAGGCGCCGCTGTCCCAAGCTGTGGTGTCGTCGCAATAAAAAACAGTGTAGCATTGAAATTGGTAACTTAGCGAGGGTCGATCGGTGCGACAGCGCGATCTCCACGAACGTACTCGTCGCACGTAGATAACTTCTCGACCACACCGCTGCAACGACTCGGACATCTTGAGGGCAGGCTGGCGTGGTGGAGCGAGTCTCGTCGCGCCGGCTCGACTCGGAGCGTACATTCACGCCCACAGCAGGATAATTTTTACCTGTGTTTTCAACCGAACTTTCCAGGCTGGCACGGACCGAGAAACAGAGCCTTGAAACGCAGCGTTAGCGCCGATATCCACGACTCCGACCTGCCGTGACGGCACGATGCGAGCATTCGCCAAGCCGATCACCTGGTTTTCCGCTTTAATTGCACGATACGCGCCGCCTCATACCAACACAGGAGCTAACTCACTGCCTCTGGTATGTGCTTCACCTGTTCAAAAGATGCTTATGCTTTTTGATGTCTATAGCCTCACCACTAACTTCAGACAACACCGCGCTCATTGCAGTGCTGCACGGAATTGCAAAACTCAATGGCGACGAATCATTTGGTCGCGCAGTGATCTTCTCCCTCGAGTATTGCGCGTAGAACGCGCGTCGAGGGGCATCCGACTCGTTGCTCGACGAGCAATGCCACACATTCGAGAGGAAGAACAGCACGTCCCCAGCCTTGGTTACCACCGGCTTACTTGCGAGACTTTGCAGAGCCTCCACGCTCTCTCCGTCCGATACAGAGAGTAGATCCAGCGACACGAACTGCAGCGCCCCATTGACGCTCCTCACGTCGTCGAGCGCACACCAAGCCGACATGTACGGACGGATCGAGGCTCGATGCACGCACATGGCGAGCTGCTCGTCGTCGTCTCGATGCCAGCGGAACTCCACGTGGCTCTGCGGGGGCTTCACCACGTAGTGCTCGTTGAAGAAGAATGCATCCGTCATCGACTCCGAGTCGTCAAACGCTGCCAACAACTGCGCTGCGACCGTCGGAAGCTTTTCAAACAACAACGAGGCGGACACGTGATGATCATCGGCATTGATGCTCTCTAACTGTTTGCCTCGGGCGTCCAAGTAGCAGTCAGCCTCGATCCGCGCGGCATCCGAGTCTCGCATCTGTTCGAATGGAATTATTGTAGCTTCTTAGTCCGATTTCCAGTTGCAACAAGGTTATAGTTCCTACAGTATAACGCACCGGGCATTGCGCCATGGCGTCCAAGACGCAGCCCTGCTCAGCGACGGACTCGGCCGATTGGCGAGCGTAGAGCTCAGTGCATTCGGCCTGCAGAACGCGCAACTCAGAGGGCGACAGGAAGCTTGGAATGAGGACCCAACCCCGAGAAGCGAACTCGTGCAGTTCGGCCGAGATGACGGAGGGCGGTCGTGGCGAAGGTGACGCCGAGCGAGATGACAGGGAGCGAGCGCGCTTTGGCATTTTAGCTTCTGCTCTTACCGGCTTCCTCCGCTTATTGGAGACATGCCAGGTGCCGGTACACAGTATCAGTGCTCAATGGTGAGGTGCCTATTACGGTAACCGGTTCCTATACCGAAAGAGTCTCGGCGACATAAAGTACACAAAATAAAATATAAAATATAATATATATTCATCGTCTCGCCGACGTACACCCTCCTTCCGGAGGTCGTTTACCCAAATAACCAACTCCTTCTCGACTTCTAAAGGCAAGATTGTACCTACTCCTGCTGGTCGTGCCTTCTTCTTGGTCCTTCCGCTCTTTAAAGCGCACTGCCTTTCGATCGTTGGCTTATTGCGTAGCCATTTRAGCACCAGCTTACGGCGTGACTCGTAGGCACTGGCATTTAAGTCAKGAAAHCGTTCCTTAATTACGCGCGCGACATCKTTCGTCGCCTCCAGAGCGTTGGCGGCATCCAGCTTTTCCTGCGCCGTGTAGGACGCTCGCCGCTTTGGTGGGACAGCTCGTTGGGTGAGAGGATGCATCGCCAAATGAATGGCGCTCGTCTGTAGACGCTAGGTCTTAACCGGTACGATACCAGTCAAAACGTATCGATAAGATTGTAGCGGGTCTTATAGGCGGAGGTTGAAGAGAGGCCATAATGGCGCAATATGATTGGTCGCTCTTACATGACGCTGTCTCCAACAAGCGGAGGAAGCCGGTATTTCGTACAAGGGGGTAATGTGGTAGTTTCAATTAAAGAGCATTTTAGATTGACTTTACAGAAGCCGTGGATAAAGAGATATCTTCTTGATACGTAGTTGTCATCAGGGGCGGAACACCATACAAGCGAAGGGGGCACAGCCCCCCCCCCCC
>KV737371.1:7753-32566 GCA_000500225.2 Phytophthora pinifolia | reverse complement strand
CCAGTGCGAAGCGCCTGCCGCTGTCGCCCGCAGAGGTGGCGTCGATCAACTCGGGCCTCGCCTTCCTGTAAGCTTTAAACCCACGCGACGAGAGACCGTCGCCAGCTCTTGACGCCGGGGGCAAGGAACCCACGGAAGGAAGGAAGGAAGTCCTCCCTCAAGAATGAAATACACGACAAAATCGCACGCACGGTATAGATATTGGTGGGGCCATGCCTGCCTTTGCTAGCAGCCTTCCTCACATCATACTGAGACGACTGCAGCGGAGCCGAAGATCTCGTGCTGCGGACACACGCCGCCGCCGATGGCCCACTCGTTGCAGTCTGGGACGGTACACTTCTTGCCGCCGCCGTGGGCCTTGCAGTAGCCTCCGCCGCGGTTCGTCTTGACGCAGCCCTCCGTTTTGCAGCGCCCTCCGCCGCCATGACGAATGCAGTGACCGCCGCTGTTTGCCTTGCGCGTGCACTCTGGGAAGCTGCAGGGCTTGGTGCCACCGTGAGCCTTACACAGTCCACGGGTCTGACCCAGACGGTCGCAGCCAGCCACGGTACAGCGTGGCTTTCCGCCATGCGCGCAGCACCGTCCGAAGCGGATCTAAGCAGCGAGCGCAAACCGTTAGCGAAGGTCATACACAGGAAACGCACGAGGAACAGACACTCGTACCTGCTTCTTCGTGCAGTCCGGGAAGGTGCAGGTGAATCCGCCACCGTGCGCAAGACAGAAGCCGCCTCCTTGGTCGTGTTTGTCGCACCCACGACGCGAGCAGCGCTTGCCCGTGCCGCCGTGCTCCTTGCACCGGCCTCCATTAAGAGCCCAACTGCGGCAGTCCTCAACTTGGCACCTCCTGCCTCCGCCATGGGCTTTGCAACGCCCTCCGCCGACACAGGGCGTGGTGCACCCCTCCACGTAGCACTTCTTGCCGCCGCCGTGGGCAATGCAGAGGCCGCCGCCCTTGTCTTTCTTGCCGCAGCCCTGCACCTTGCAGAAGTAGCCGCCGCCGTGTGCCTTGCACTTGCCCTGACCTCGGTCGTACTTCTCGCAGCCTTCCACTTGGCAGCGCGCGCGTCCGCCGTGGCCGCTGCAGAGTCCGTAGCGAATGGCCTTCTTGTTGCAGCCGTTCATGGTGCAGTCTCGTCCTCCTCCATGAGCCAGACACAGTCCCTGGCCGGCGTCGTACTTGTCACACCTCTTAGCAGAGCACTTGCGGCCGCCGCCGTGTGCGCAGCAGAGCGCCGACGTGCCCAGCGCCACGCGCGTGCACCCCGTGACGCCGCAGCGCTTGGACCCGCCGTGCTCAGGGCACGTGCGGAGGTTGAAGAAGGCGCAGAAGGGCGTCTGACAGCGGTAGCCACCACCGTGGGCGATGCAGAGTCCTCCGGCCTGGGCAAACTTGGGGCAGCCCTCGAAGCGGCATTGGTAGCCGCGACGACCGGAGTCCTCCTCATCCTGGTCCTCCTGAGCGTCCTGGGGCTGCTCAGCTGGCTTTGACTGGGAATCTGGCGCTGTGTCGTTCGTCTGGGTATCAGGTTCTTCACTGGTGACCTCTGCAGCGCCTGCTTCCTCCTCCTGCAACTTGTCCGCCACTGAAGTCACTGGCTGCGCGTCCTCCGTCTCCTCGTCGCCTCTTGGCAGCAGCGGTATGGCGAAGGATGGCGGCAGATCCGATCCGTCCAGACCCTCGTCGTCGAAGCGCGGTTCGCCCTCCGTGGCGCCGAACAGCGCGGCAGATGCCGTCGCCACCTCCCGCGCTTCTTCCTCGGCCTCCATCATTCGATTTCTAAAGTAATTATTGCCATCTACAGTGATATTCTGGAACTCAAATATGGCAATAGCGTTCTAATGCCACTTTTTCAATCCTTCAGACACCAGAGATGACGGGCATGACGAGGTACGAGATGCGATGCTGTAGAGGAGGAGGCGTGGCTGATGGTGCTCCTTACTGTACGCAGAGTGGTGATCATCCAGGACGTGAACATCACGCAGAAGTACCAGGAGCTGCTGCGGAAGCTGGAGGCCATGGGCGGCGAGAAGATTGGACGGCACGTAGTGCACTGTCGACTCTTCAACCGCAAGACGCTCACAAGTAGGAGGCTGTAAGGGGGAAATAAGGCGGGAGATTGAAGACACTAAGAGAGACCGTCGTTGCTACCTGTAGGCGGCTACGTGAACCAGCGCATGTTCATGCTGAGGATGTCCCAGAACGACGATCTGGTGTACGCCGTGCTGGCCAACGAGAAGGCGCACGGCCTGGCGCCCAGCGACAACGGAGTGGAGGGGCTGACCGAGGACTGCTCGCTGCTGGAGTGCGGCCTGGACGGAGCCAACATCCTGCAGCAGGTGGAGATCTACGCCTTCAAGTCGGACGGCCAGTTCGAGGTACGTGGAAGAAGAGCTTCTACATGGGAGGGAACTCAAGTGCTGACTGTGTAATGTTGTCTGTTGCCACAGGGCACGCAGTACGTGGTGGGGGACTTCGTGGTGAGCGTCTGCACCTTCATGTCCCGCAACAATCTGCCGCGAGGGCTCATCATCGAGGTGCAGTACTCGCCGTGCTACACGGTCTCGCACGTGGACATGCTGCTCGACGAGTTCCTGGGCAACTTCGCGTCGCACGACCACCTGCGCAAGCCCGTTGAGAACCTGCCGGCGCTCTTTGACAAGGTGGGGCTGCCCAACAGCGAGTACAGCCTCAAGCACACGGCTCTGCAGTACGTCGCCGCCTTTAATATCCTCCGCAAGTTCGAAAAGTAAAAACGTGCATGTACACATGTAGTATTTGGGCATCACGAGCTCCCCACTTTCCCTTCTGCGTGGGCAATTGATCAGTTCCGTCTACTGTGAGCCGCTGGGCGAGCCTGCCGGGATGGCGCTGCCGCCCAGCGAGGCCAGCGGACTGGCGCTCGACGCGCCGGGCGACGTCCCGAGGCAAGTGCGCGCCACGTCGTCGAACACCTCCTTGATCTCGCTCGAGCACTCGAGGTAGTCCTGCCCCCAGAACTGGTAGCTCTTGTTGCGAATGAGCTCGATGAACGTCACCAGCAGCCCCCACGGGTGCGGCCGGTTGGCGATGAGGCGCTCGATCAACACGCGCGTGATCTGCTCCTTGACCATCTTGTTGCTCGAGTACGAGAACAGGTACAGGATGACGCAGCTAAAGTAGTGCGTGTGGCTGTTCGGGTAGCGCAGGTGGTTCACGAGCGAGCTGAAGTACCAGTAGCGGCCCTCCGTGTCCAGCTCGTCGGCCAGGTAGCGGAACACGTCCATGGCCGCGGTCTGCTCAAATTTGCTCGACGTCGTGACTGCTTTGCCCTCCGTCGGGGGCGCCCCTGTAGGCGTGGAGCCCCCGTTCGCCATGTCGGCAATTCCTTCCTTGCCAAGGTACAGCACGAGCGCGTTGAGCGCCGGCAGCGCGTACTTGCAGGACGTCGGGTCGCGCTCCAGCTGGGCTGCAGGCCGCATCAGCTTGGAGATGAGGTCGACGGGGAGCGCCGAGGCGCGGTTCGCCGTCGCGTGCAGGAACTCGTCCACGTACTCCTTGATTCCGTTGTGGGTGAGCGCCGCCCCCCACGCCGGCATGAGACGCGGAGCCACACTCACTTCCGGAAGTTGGGCGACCTGGAGCCCCAGGGTGAGCGGATCGGGCAGCCGCATCGAGCGCGAGAACGCCGACAGGATCACGTTGCGCAGCTGCACGCACGCCGCGGGCAGCACGTCGCAGAAGCTCGTGTAGAAGTCGCTCAGGAAGTCCGGGTAGTCGTGCAGCAGCACGAGAATGATGCGCACAACGCCCTCGTACAGCGCAGCAATCGAGTCCGGCAGCGGCACCGCCGAGTTTGCGTGGCGCAGGAACGGCTCCATGAACACAAGCAGGTTCATGAGCAGCCGGTGGAGAATCTGCCAGCCACGCTGCTGCTTGGCACGCAGCAGCAGCGGCATGAAGCAGCGGTGCGAGATCAGCTCCGTCCAAGCAAACACGAAGCCTGGCAGGCCCAGCGGCTGCAGCGTGTTGTACGCGCTAGCAAACGTGTTGAGAACCTGAAGGTGGATGGCGTCCAGCGCCGGCTCCTGCGCTGTCAACTCTTTCATCAGGTTCACGAACATGCGAAAGAAAACACGCTGGTCGAACGGGGCCTTCTTCTTGCGCGACAGGTCGTGTGCCGCCACCAACACGTTCGCGATAGCACCGACGGCGTGGTTCAGCACTTGCAGCTTCGCAGCGGGTGCAGGGTCAAGATACTTGACCAGCAGCGCCATCAGGTGGGTGAGCGCATCCAGCACAGCGTAGTTCAACGGGACCTTCGCGCCCGCCTTGAGCGCAGCGGGGTCGCTGGCAGCGAAGGAGCTCTTGAGGCACGCATCCACACACAACTCCGTGCCGAACTTGAAGAAGAGCGACACGCTTTCGTCATCGGCAAGCAGGCCGTACTGCTTGAGCATTTGCAAGTACTGGGCATGCATCTTGGAGTTACCAGTCGGCTCCTTGTAGATGGCGATCCAGTGCTCCAGAGCGTTGCTCACCGTGTGCCGGAAGGCCGCATGCTCCTGCACCAGAGGTCGCTCTCCGGCAGCCTTCGCAGAGCCACTGCCAATGGCACCCATGCTCTTCTGCGGAGTTGGCGGGGCCGGGCGGCTCTGCAGCTTCTGGACACGAGCCTGCTCGAGCAGCGCGGCAAGGATCTGCACGTTCTTGTTCGCGGTGGCGCCTCCGTGGCGCTCCACAATGCGCGCTAGTGCTTCCAGGGTGTTCGGCAGTTGCGCCGCGACAGCTACGTGCTCCATGATCAGACACTGGCGCACAACGTGGACCGCGAACTCGATGGCCACGCTGTTGCGCTCCATGTTGCGAGCCAGATACAAATCGAACTCGGTGGCGTCCACCACCTTGTAGCGAATTAGCGCCACGATGATCTCGCAGTGCAGCTTGAGCTTGTCGTCCACTGGCGCGCGCAGCACCCAGCCAACGATCTCCTTGCGAAGCTTCTCGCAGCTAGCAGTCAGGGCCTCCAAAGAGTTCACTAGGATCTCCAGGAACAGCTCGTTGCCTCGGCCGCCATTGCCCAGCTCATACATAAACTTCACGATACGGTTGGCGATCTTCAAGCAAGCCTCGTCACGCAGCGCAGGTCGCACACTGCCACCAAGTGCACGCACTTCACGCAAAACAGCGAAGACCTCGCTTTCCGCCGGGATAGCCAGCAACGACGGGAGCTCACGCTGAGCAGCCGCAGCTTGGCGAGCCACCTTCTGCACGAACAGCTCGAAGCGCTCCAGCAGCCCAGCAAAGCGATCCAGCGCTGCTGACACGCTCACACCAGCAGTGTCGCCTTCCTTGTCAATGACACCAGGGTATGGACTGGCACCTGGACGAGACGAAAGCGGCATGGAAGTGGGACGTGGGATACGCTGGAAGGCCTCGTACACGACAAGCTGCATGGGCGGCACACCACCGGGCTTGGGCTTGAATACCTCGGGCAACGCTGCCGGCCAGTGACCACTGGGAGCACCAGGCGAGCCCGCTGAAGCTGCCACCGCTGTGCTGCTAGCACTGCCCTCGAAAAAGTGGACACCATCAGCTCCTGGAGCCTTACCAGCCTGCGCTTGCTGCTGTTGGTAGCGCCGACGCGACGCATACGCACCCGCAAGAGCCTCATCAATGTCACGCATGGCCTTCTCGGAAGATGCCTTCTCAATAAGCATGCAGCCCAAATCCGTGTTCTCGTTGGAGCAGACTTGGATCACATGCTCGAGCTGCTGCGGCTCCCCAGCGCTGGTGGGGAGCAGAGCACGAAGGTGCGTACCAATGGCATTGCGAAGCGGTTCCTTCGCAGTGATGAGAGCCAGCGATCCCGACATTGACGCCACCATCAGGTGGGCTGCCTTACGCATCTTCGTATCGTCGCACTCCGTAGCGAAGTCCTTCAGAATCACCTCGCGCGTCGTGATGCACGCAATAGTTACACTGCGCTCCACCACCGGGGAGATCACCTCGCGAATAGCACGATCCACGGCTAAAGGAACCAGACGGCGTAAGTTGACGTTGCGGAGCGGTAGCTCAGGGTTCACAGCGACGTACGAAGCGAGGTTCGGGATCACCGTCGACTCTGCAGCCGCAGCTCCACCAGCCGGGGCGGCTCCGAGCGAGGCATACTCTCTTCCAGTAGGACTGCCAGCCGGGGCAAACCCGTCACCGGGCTTCTTCATCTTGCCCGGTGTGAGAGGTCGTCCCAGTTTCACTCCAGAACCCGGAGGCGGTGTAGCCGACCTCTGCCCCATCATCGTGTTCTTGGGGACCTTCACGTTGAAGTCGGGGTTCGCTGTGCGCGGCGGCGCACGACGCGTGTGCAGCAGCTGCGCCTTGCGTTGGTCCTCCACGTTGAGCTTAAACGACTTGAACAGGACCTCAATCTCGAACTTGAGGTTCAGCTTGAGGTCCGGGACATCGTAGATTTCACTCATGGCGTGAATAAGCCCCATGACCCACGGGTTTGGCGGCTTGAAGATCTTCGACTTCTTGCAGCCTTCCAGAATCTTGGCCACGAAGGGCGTCACGGCGATAAGGTGGCCGGTCTCGTAGCCAACGTACAGCAGCTCCTTCAGGTCCAAGTCGCGCTGGAGCAACGGCTTGTTCCGCGCGAGCGTAAACACACCCAGCCAGGAGCCCAGGTTCTTCAACAACGAGCGCTGCTGCGAGTTCGTCGTAATCGTGCCCGAGGTCAGCAGCTTGCGCGCATTCTGAAGAGTGCGCTTGAGAATTTCACTCTCGAGTTCCGGGCGCATGAGCTTCTCAATGAAAATGAGGTAAACCGTGTGGTAGTTCGGCTGCGTCGAAATGCGCTTCACCACCAAATAGTTCGCGAGCCACGCGTGATACACAGGAAGCAGCATCTTGCGCACTTCCGGGATCTTCGCCTCCAAGTTCGAGATGGACATGTTGTTCACAATGAAGTGGATACGGTCCTTCACGTTTTCGTCGGGCTGCTCAACCACCTCGCCCTCGTCCACCTCGATCGACTCGTGGAAGATATGATCCACCTTCAACTCCGGGGCAGGCGCAGCAGGAGGCGGCGGAGAGCCAACCGGCGCCTTCGGTGACGCCGCCGTTAGCGACGGCCCTGCCGACCGACTCAGGATTGACGATGGAATTTGAATTCCCAGCCCGCTGTCGTCTTGAGCCTTCGCCACAGAAGGCGGTGACGCCGGACCGAACGCTGCGGCAGTGCTCTGAAGCCTAGACGTGCCTTCTCCGTCAGCTGCACTAGCTAGCGGTGGCAGAGCACCGCCCAGGGAAGCCAACGCACCGCTTCCACCGGCAGAAGCATCCAGTGACGGCCCCGACAACGCGATGGAGCGAGTCACTTGGTTCACTTGGCGCATGATCTCGGGCAACGCGTGCTGCAGATGCGGAATTTGGGACAGATTCGTACAATACGCCGGCAGCTCACGCAGTCGCGGAACAAATTGCTGCAGCGCGCAGGCGCCGAAGAAGAAGAACTTCGAGTTGACCGGCTCGCGAAGACTCTCGAGCACAGAGCGCAGCGCCGTTTGGAGGAAGTTGGGCGGAAGCACCTGGTGCTCGATCAGCTTCCCGAAGAGGACTCCCGTGATGCGCAGCTCCATCTCCGGGTACCGCGGGAAGAAGCGATACTCATCGAAGAGATTGTGAATCATGCAGTAGAAGATCTGCCGCTCCCGCTCGTCCCGAGAACCCTGGAAGCGCTTCAGCATGGCCACGACGTCATTGATGTTCTGCTCCGACGTGTAGATCTGCTGGAAGTACGCGTTGGCCTGCTCCTCGATCATTTCAGCCGTGTAGGACGAGGCATCAGCACCGCTCGCTGTCGAGTCGCCTGCAGAGCCAACCGCCCCGGCAGTAGATCCGGTTCCAACGCCGGCGACTGCAGGCGCGTGAGGGTTAACGGCCTCTCCGGCGGGGCGGGTGGACGCCGAGATGACGGGGTGGGTCTCCATGCTGAGGGTGATAATGCGCTTGAGCTCTTGTGCGATAGTGAGCGGGAGCGCCCCTTGGACCGCCATGATACACTTAAGAATAGTCGCCAACGACTCGATAGACAGCACGTGGCTCGACTGGGGGGTAATGTTGCTCTTGGGCACCGCACGCGCGTAGTTGCGGTGCACGAAGGCCAGGCACGACGTCGCAAACGCCGTCCGTTGCGACGCGAGGCGCTCCACGAGCCACGTCTCCAGGTTGAGGACGTCGTGGTTGGCCCCCATGGTGGCCAGCGCGAGGGCGAACGAGAAGTAGTTCGAGTGGATGGCCGAGGCGAAGGCGTCGCCCGTGTTGCGGAAGAGCGCGAACAGCCGCGACACGATGTGCGGCGCGGTGGCAGCGTAGAAGCACTTGACACTCGCGTACAGCACCAGCTTGGGCGCCACGGACCACAGGTGGCGCATAATAAGCGGCGCGTTGGGGCGGCCCATGATGTACGTACTAAAGAGCTCCGAGAACATGTCGTCGCGCAGCGCGTTCCAGCGCGGGGACGCCTGCGCCAAGTTGGCGATCAACACGTCCGGGCACGTCTTCATGGCGCCATCCAGCAGCTTGCGCACATCGCCGTAGCAGTCTTGCTCCGACACGTGCAGCAGCGTCTCCACGACATCTAGCGAGAACCACACGCCGTTCTTGGGGACCGCAGATGCGTCGGCGCCTTCGAACGGGGCCAGCTTGTGCGGCGACTCGGCGAACGACAGCACCTCGAGCGGGGCCTCCGCGGCTGCCTTGAGAATGCTAATGTGCGCCCGGCTGTTCTGCCACGGCCGCAGCAATGTCGTCACACGGAATTTGGTCTGCGAGAACCGCTGGAACGCCGTAATAAGCACGCGGAGCTGCGAGACGTTCTGGATGGTCAGGTCCGCACGGTCCAGCTTCTCCGCCACCTTGGTCCACTTGATCGAGCCGTAGTCCTTCTGCAACACGTCAGCGATGACCTCGAGGTCCCAGTTTTCCCGCGCAGGCGCCGCCGCCGCCGCTTCGTCAGACGCGCAGGCTTCAAAGTCGATCGTAAGGTTCGCCATCAACGTAGCCCCGTTCTCGGCGTCCAGCCCGCTGTAGGTTCGCGAGAGCATGGCCAGCATGCCCGCGACCTGGGCTGGCGGGATCGTGGGGGCCTTGGCGAGGCCAGCCTCGGTCAGCAGCGTGCGGAAAGCCTGCGGGGACGACGTGCACGAGTAGCCGACGTCCTCCATGAGCTCGTAGAACAGGCAGCTGGACGACACGTCCGAGATGAGCTTGCTGAGCGCGGCCGAGTCGGCCACAGGCTCGCAGTCCACGTGCTCGGGGTCGCCCATGGTGAGCGGGGCCATCTCCAGAGAGCCCATGTCGTTCGGATGGGCCGACGAGATGCTGGCAAGGAACGAGTCCGTCTCGGCCACGTCGGCGTGGAACTCCTTCTTCGTGCGCAGCAGGAAGACGAGCGAGTGCAGGACGTCGGACGGCAGCTTAGCGCCGCACGTCGAGATCTCGGGGATCTTGGCGCGCAGGAAGGCGATGGCCTCGGCCGAGCTCTGGGCGTTCTCTCCTTGGGCGAAGGCCAGCCCCACTGTCACCTGCTGCGGGAGACTGAGCTTGAGCGCCTTGCAGAAGAGTTGCAGGAACTCGTTGGTGACGGGCGAGCTGCCTTCAATAGCCTCGCAGAGGAAAGTCGTGAAGTTGGGGCGGGATGAGGCCTGCGCCACCTCGTGCGAGAGCAGCTGGATCTTGAGCGCGTCCTTCTGGCCGCGGAAGTCGATGTCCTGCACGAGGCAGTTGAGCAGGAAGATGCGGGCGTCTTCTCCATACAGTTCTACGAGCTGCAGCAGCAACAGTAACGTCAATAAAAGGGGGACAAAGAGGAAAGATATGGCTGGTTTGTACCTGATTGAGCTCCGCCACGTTGGACTTGAAGTTTTTCTTGCTGAGGTTGGTGACCAGGTAGTTGATTTGCCAGAAGAGCGGCGACGCGAACGACACCATCTTGGGGTGGAGCGGGGAAGAAGGAAGGCGAGGGGGAGCTAATAAGGCTGAGGTTGCACCTTTCCTCTCGCGCGCGGGTTGACGTTTGAAGGACGAGAAGCTCCCGAAAAGGGGGCCGTGGAAAGTGGCGAAAAGAAGTGATTGGCGGAGACGTTCCTTTTTTCCATTGGCTGAAACGAATATACCGGTAATGCACTCAGAGAAGTACGGTAGCTGCTGGAGCAGGGATGAGCATGACGCCGGCGCACGCGCTCCGTCTGGACGCGGCGCCCGAGGCTGGCGACTTCTTCTTCGGCAATGTGCTGGGCCAGGGCTCCTACGCTAAGGTGCGTCACTTCGATCCCGTTTCACTGGCTTCAGTACTTACTGCGGCTGTGCACTGTCCCCTACCTCCTCAGGTGTTCCACGCGCAGATGAAGCAGAACGGCATGGACTTCGCCGTCAAAGTGATGGACCAAGGCTTCATCCGCAAGGAGAACAAGACGGCGTTTGTGCTCACGGAGCGCAAGGTCATGTCGCGTCTCTCGCACCCAAACATCGTCAAGTTCTACTGCAGCTTCCGCGTAAGGCTATGGCTTCGGATCTTGCTGCTTGGTCGGCACCGCACGAGGCTTCCATCTCTCACATTTTGTGTCTGTGGATACTTACCAGGACCACCACAGCTTGTACCTGGTGATGGAGCTGTGTCGCGGCGGTGATATCTTTGGACTCATCAGGTGCTGCGAGATTGCGTGGATCTAGGAGATAGCTAGCACTTGCGATCATTGACTGTCAATTACGTCATGCAGCAAAGAGTACCAGAGCCAGCAGGATCATGGTGTCTCGGACGCGGCGTGCTCGCTCGAGCTCACGCAGTTCTACATGGCGGAACTCGTCAACGCGCTTGAGTACATGCACTCCCAGGTACTGCTACTGGAAGGAGTCGTTGCTCTGCTGGCGTACCTCTGAAACTAAGAAGGGCTCTATTGCAGCATGTCATTCACCGAGACATCAAGCCTGACAACCTGCTACTGAGGTGGGTATTGGTTGCTCCTGTCGCTGTTTGTGTCGTCTGGACTTACGTTTTTCGATTGCTCAGTGCGGAGGGACACTTGAAGGTGTCCGATTTCGGCACCGCCAAGGTGAGAGGAGCTGCTCACGAGCGTGTAGCTGCTAGTATCGATACTAATTGGTGACAATAACGTCGCAGGACCAAGACGGCGAGAGTAGCGGTGTGTGCCAGTTCTGCGGCACGGCTTCCTATGTATCTCCGGAAGTTCTGCACGATAAGCCGGCTGCAAGAGCAGCCGACCTGTGGGCTCTGGGCTGCCTCATCTTCCAGGTTTGTGCTTTGAGCCTTGAAATCCAAGCATCACCGTTAAGAAGGATATAGGATTACTGACCTTTCTGTTTAGATGTTTACTGGCCGAGCTCCTTTCGTTGGAGAAAACGATTACCTGACTTTCCAAGTGGTGAGGCTGGAAGCTTGGGACTCTGTCTTGATTCAGCGTATATTTATTTGTTTGCTGTTGCAGATTATTAACCACTCGAACGAAGAATTCGAGTTCCCAAGCAGTGTCCCAGAAACTGCTCAAGACCTGATCCGCAAGCTGCTCGTTCAGGTACAATGCGTGCTCCAAGCTCCCGGCATTGCACAGCTATGCGTCAGTTGGTTCACGTTTCTTTTAATGCACCAAGGACCCCGACGAACGCATTGGTGCACAGCAAAACGAGCAGGGTTATGCCGAGCTAAAGGTAAATGTTTAACAGCTCGATTCATCCAGGAGTACCTCGGTTGCGGTGTCTAACAATCATCCGTTTGTGTGATGCAGGAGCATCCGTTCTTTGAAGGTGTCGAATGGGATGATATTGGCGACCAGGCTCCTCCGTACAGCCCTCCCGAGTTGGTTCTGCCCGAGCCGAAGTTGGTACATGTGCAACCGCCAATGCAACGTTAGCGTTAGCATTCTCACTTACTTTTGTGTGAACAGGATGGTGCTTCGGAGAACTGGACCGTCGCAGAGTACTTCACGGACGATTTCTCAGAAAACACGTCTGAGGACTTCTTCTCGTAAGGCAGCGCGACTGCAATGTTTTTGATGACAGTAACGCCTTACCGTGCTGGTTATTCCATGTGCATCCTTCCAGCAGCAAGCGTTCGCGAAGTAGCAGCTCAATGCAAAGAAGCCGGCCGGCTTGTTTTGCCAGCGACGAGCAGATCCGCTTCGAAGCGACGGTGAAAGTCCACTCCAAGATGTTTAATCGCACGCGGCAGGTATGTTTTGCAGAAGGAGCTTGAGAGCAACAAAAGCTCATGTCGTCAACTGTCCGCAGCTTTACCTGACCGATGCCCCTCGACTGGTGGTGATCAGCTCGTGGTCGGGCCGATTCAAGCGCGAGGTCCTCCTGACGCCAGACACGACGGTGAACGAAATCGACCCGCACACGTTCGACGTCGTAACGGTACGCAGCCTTTTGTGGTCTTCCTCCAGATGAGGTTTGAAGTGACAACCTTTTGTGCCTTCCAGCGGTCAGAGACTATCCGAATCTCGGACTCCAACAGTCTGGCACAGCAGTGGGCGCGTGCCATCGCGGAGGCCACGTCGTCGTAGTCAGCACTTTCGCCAATGTAGGAAAGACGGTCGCGCAGTCGTGCCATCAAAATACAGCAAAAAGCGTCTTCAACATACACTTTCCAACATATGTGGTGTGTCAATTGTGTATTGTGTACACGGCTATCGCTCAATAATTCGCCATGGCCGACGTGATGCGGAGTCCGCCAGCGGCCGGCGTGGTGGCTCTACTGCAGCAGCTACACGCCCATGTGTGCCACGACGTGCGGAGCGACTTCCGGCAGGTTCTTCTGGTCTACGAGCGGCTGCTGAGCCCTGTACGTGAGCCTTCTCAAGTCTTTTTCTCTCTCTCTATCGGCCTTTTGACGTTCCGTTTGGCTCTGTAGCGCGAAGACGCGGTACTGTCTGTGCAGCATGAACTGCTAGCGATCCGCGCAAAGATCCTGGCGTGGGGAGAGGACGCTGACGTGTACGCGTTGAGTGAGGAAAGCGTGAAGGTTACGATTCTGTATTAACGACCTACTGGTAGCATCGACGTGGTGGACCGCATGGACCAAGTAGTGGAGAGCTGCGTGATCTTTGAGCAGCAGCAACAGAGCGGAGAGGCAGCAGGTTGGATGCTGCTGTAGGCTAAAGGAGGACGTAACGTATTAGCTGATCGTGGTGCTGACTGTGCAGTCCCAGTGGAAGAAATGATGCGGCTGCTGGTTGCACTTGCCGGCGGAGGGGACGGTGAGACGTTCGTGCTAGAAGATCCCATGCAGGCGAGCGCCATGTCGATCAGAGCGGTGAGACTGCTACGGGTTTCCTTGTCTCACTCGGATACTTTTATTGACGTGGAATTCTAGTTGTCTGCTGTTTGCAAGAAGCGTGTGGGCGACCGCATTCGTATGGACGACGTTGAGCTGGTGCAGCGCTCACGAGCGCTCTTTCAGAAGCCACCAGCTCCACTGGAAGAGAAGAAGTGAGTACTCGTTTGAGTATGAAGAGTCGAGACGGGTTATCTAATTGACCGTTTGCCTGTGGCGAAGTCTCTTCTCGCAGAACTTATTCAGTGCGTTTGGCAATGGGATATCGACCCAGCATACAAGTCTATGGTGCGCTGGTGCCTGCGCGGCCGAAGACGAAGGAGGGTTCCTCAATATGATGCCATCTAGGCAGGTAAGTGGTAACTTGAGGCTGCAAATTAAGCTCCAACGATCGAGATATTGAGTTTTGTGCTTGTGTGCAGCCCAATCAGTTCTTCAGCATACTTCCGGGCAGCCCGTCGGCTGACAAGGGGATTGATCACAGTTTGGCCCAACCGTATGAGCTTGTAGTGATAGTTTGGCCGAAGCATTGGCGATTGTGACTAACAAGGTTCTTGTGCAGGTATGGTATCCAAAAACAACAGCACGATCACGCTTCGATAGCCTACGTCAGAACACTGAAGGCGATGAAGCCTGGGGAGCACACAAAGCAATTGTCACCCTCGAAAGAAGTGTTTTTCTACGACGGGACTCAAGAAGTGCATTGTGGAGAACAAATGCAGCAGCCAGGCTGGGGAGAAGCAAGCAGCCCCACTGAGAACTCGTCATGGGACTCGGAAAGCTCACTTGATATCGCGGAGCCGTGGGTAGCGCGAACGTATGCGTGGGAAGACCTCGGCGATCGTGTGGGTCTACATGAAGGCTACTGCAGGCCGCCAGTTCGGGCCGAAAAGCGGTCACTACACGACCTGGTAATCCCAGACGAGTTTGCTTGCAGCAATTGCAAGGAGGAAACACCGCTGGAAATTTATGAAGCGGATCTGATTGAGGTAAGGCTTGAGGTAAACTCTTGATAGGAGATTATTGCTCACATCAACGTCGCTGGCATTGTATCACGAAGGATTCGCTGCGAGCATTGAGTGGAGTCGACTCGACACTTTTCCGACGGGATTTTCAGTCTGCAACGTTTCAGCTGCCGCAGACGCGCAGCTTGAAGCTCAGCAACACGACCGTGTCAGTCACAACGTCAGTGCTCGAGGTATTGTCTTCTGGTATTTACGCTCAAGTTCTGGTACTTAGTTCCTCGCGCATTTTTGGTTTGTGTAGGTATTTCGTAAGGCTGGAACCACGCTAATGCGGTTAGAGCTGTTAGCTATCTACTACTCTCAAGACCCTGCGAGAGGGGGAAAAACGCTTCAGGCTATGGGAGATGCACTTCTGGAGTATCTGTCGATGCATCGAGTAAGTTGGCTTTGGGGTGTTGCTTTGTGCGTTACTTATTTAACCCTTTTTCTTGTCGCAGTCCCTCGTCGAAAGCATTACGCAGCAGTGCCCTGTGTCGTCGTCAGGCGAGCCAAACCAAGAGTATGAGGTCGTATCTGTGACGAAACTGGTGAGCAAGACTCGCAATCTATGCCGCGTCTTGGAGATTCTTGGGCGAGTGTTTGGCTGTGGTGACGATGGCGATGCGTTTTGGCCCTTGCTGCAACAAGGTCCGTGTGTTTAGCCACTCAACTCAAGCGAAAGCTGGTCTAATTTGTGTTTTTGTAGGCGAATTCCCTCGTGGCGTCGCGTGGCTTGACCATCTGCATCACCACGTATCTTCACTACGCGTGGAAGACGCTGCAGGCTCCATTCAAGATCTGGTGACGTGGTTTCTCGTGAAATCCTCGTCACCGCTATTGGCTGTTCTTTCCGATCTCATCTCGTCAGGGAGGGTAGATAAGGCGACAGACCCGTTCGTACGTTCTCGATTGGAACTCTGTACTTTGCCTTTGGACGCTGAGCTGTTATGTTGTTGGTGTGCAAATTACAGGATGAATTTGAGGTGACTACATGGAGCAGAAACTTGCTTGAAAATGCTGGTGGGGGAGGAGGAGACGGTTTATTCAGCGACCAGTTCGCGAATGAGGCAATTGAAATGCTCCCGACGTTTTTACTGGAGGTAGCCCCCCTTATGGTGCACCTTAGTCAGATCCAAGCGCTTCTACGAAGCGTAAATGCGATTGCTTCAACGCACCCACTGGTATGGATGACTTCGATCTGTATGGTTGCAGATCGCGATGTCTAACAACTGTTGATGAATATGCAAGGTGAACATGAGACCTTTGATCATGGTAACTCGCGGGAATGAGGCCGTTGAGCTAGCAGAAGAGTGGCGGTCCGTCATTGCAGACGCCGTGGCGTTTTCGGAAGATATTCAGCGACCTGATTTCAAGAAAAATGTGCTGGAGGAAGCGATTGGCTCAGCAAGGGAAGTCCCGACGGTAGATCTCATGCGCGAGCAGGTACGTACGTACATGTACACCAACTGCATATGCTTTTTTATCTGTTGTGCGTATTAATCGCTGGATCCCGTATCTCCAACATTTTGCTCGTAGGCCGAAGCGAAGCGGAGCTCGCAGCTGCTGCTACGGAGTCTGTTAGACCAGCAAGTGCAAGACAGGCAACAACGCAATCGTCAATTGGCCCAGAAAGACGAGGCCGAGGATGTGCTGCGACTGGCCGAATCGAAGAAGGCGCAAGAAGATAAGGAAACTTACGGGCGTGAGCGTCTTCTTGACAAGTACGGCACTGTCAGGATACAGTTGAGCGTGGCGTTTGCTTACACAAAACGTTGGTTGCTTGTTCGTAGATACTCTGTGCTCATGGCCGATGCAGAAGAGCGACATGACTATATGAAATGGCGTCGCGATCGTGCTGTGCGCTTACCAACCGCACGGAAGCAACTGTTGCAGCTTCATGCGGATGATAAATCCGAATGGGAAGCAGGTACGCKTACGCTTTACYTACATGACAGTGGATAATGGAGTAAAGTGGGGTGGCGACGGTCATRTTTGTCTCTCGCTGTAATTCTAGACGAGAGAAAACGAGGAAATGAGGCAGCAACTTGTGAAAATGGCGCTCTTGCGACTYCAKCGAGCAGCGAAGAACACTTGCCAGTTCCGGCTGCTGGTATTCCCTCYGATTCTACTTTAACATCAGCGTGGAGAGCATCGGTGAAAGTTAAAAGGGAGGCAGGGAGCCGTACTTCCTCATCAACTGAGGGTGGTTGGGAGAATTCGGTGAGGGTAAACCAGGAAGCTGGAAACCGCAGCTCTGCTTCGGATAATGATGGGATCTGGAGAGCCTCGGTGAAAGTGAACAAGGAGGCCGGTAACCGCAGATCGGCTTCGGATAGCGATGGTGTCTGGAGAGCGTCCGTGAAAGTGAATCGAGAAGCTGGAAGCCGCAGCGCCGGTATTCTCAATGATTCTGGATCAACGGATACTCCTGCCAAGACGGGTGTCCGTATTCTCAATGAGCCCGGAGGAAGCGGCGCAGATATGTACGAGACTTTGTATGGAAACCATCAAGTACATCCAAGGCTGGAAGAAAGCCTCCGAGCAGAATCCGGCGGTGATTCCGTCGATGACGTAGAGATGGCTGCTACAACCAGTGCTGCAGACCAAGACGTATCGGAGGCTGAGAAAGACGAAGATATTGAAATGCTAGATGCAACTCAGGATGAAGAAAACTCGTCAAGCCGTAGCAGTATTCAGGAGGAGAAGACTGTGCCCGAGGAGCCTATGCAGCTCGAAACAAGTGGAGTTGGAGCTGAACCAGTGATGTCGACGCGTGTCTTCCTTCCTCCCGTTCACCCTTTCTTTTCTGGGGCCATCGCCGACGAAGATCTTGAGGTGCTAAGGAATGCTCTAGCGGTGGTGAGCACTATTTTGTTTTCTGTTGGATGTTTCCAGAATGCCATGAAGACTGACT
Source organism: Phytophthora pinifolia (assembly GCA_000500225.2). Taxonomy (NCBI): domain Eukaryota; phylum Oomycota; class Peronosporomycetes; order Peronosporales; family Peronosporaceae; genus Phytophthora; species Phytophthora pinifolia. The sequence goes on along the minus strand of KV737371.1, from coordinate 15,317 downwards.
CGCTTGTTTCTGGCTTTGTGCTTTCCGGTTGTGAAGACCCCAAGTACGTGGGAGACTGGAGATTTCACGTCGTTGGCTTCGATTGTCGTCTGCTGCGTGGAATTGCCTGTCCGTCTTATCGCTCAAAAGCTCGAGCAGGTAGCTGTGAACTGGTTTCGCAACTCGTTGCGTGTGGTAGAGCATCTTCGATGGCTGCGCAGGTTGATGCTCATGTCTGAGGGGCTCTGCATGGACATCTTTGCGCGCGACTTCCTCCTCGGTTTGAATTCGACCACTCGTGTGAACTGGGGGGCTGAAGGTCGGCTTTCGTCAGCTCTTACTCTTGCTATGATCGAGGCTTCCATTGAGACGGATGCCATTGCGCAGAGGTTTCGGTACAGGACTACAGCAGCGCTGTCTCAAGGTAAACTGGCTTTGATACTACGCTCTATTGAATGTTTCTGATACGTTGGCGTGATATGACTGCAGTCCTTGACAGCTTGACGATGACGCCAGCCATTCCGAGTTTACTCAGTGAGATTGAATTGGTGTACGATGTCGAGTGGCCGCTAGGTCTGGTGATCACGTCCCGACTACTTGGCCACTACAAGCAGATGCACTACTTCCTCCTTCACGTGCGTCTGACATCGTTAGAGATGCGAGAAGCGTGGGCAATGCTGCGGACTATCCGTCGCCGAGGACAGCTATCGTCAAAGCTTGAGCGACTGTGCGGAGGTATAGTCTACAAGATGCAGGCCTTCCTTCGAGCATTCAACGAGGCTTTCGCGACCAAGGTTCGTGCAGTTTTCGTATCGGGCCGGGCTAACAGGGACACTAACTAGTATGTCGTCGCAGGTCCTAATGGAGGCGTGGTCTGAGCTTGAGCTCGCAACGCAGAAGGCGAGAACTTTGGTGGAGCTACGACGCTGTCATGAAGAATACGTCGCCGTAGCAATGCACTGCTGCTTCCTGGATGCGCCCGTTTCCTCGGTAAGTAGGGACCATTTCACTAAACGGCAAGTTGCTGGCGCTGACAAGAGCTGCATTGTCTCGGACAGATTCACTCGGCGTTCTTGGACACGCTCAACGCATTCTGGAGCCTGTCGGGATTCGTGCGGGGACTGGAACGGCAAGTGACCGGCAGGACTTCTGAGGAGACTCGCATCGTCGAGCTGTGCGAGGAATTCGACGCCGCGCTTCGAGTTCTTGTTGGCAGGTTGCACCGCGTCACACGCGATGCGGAACGGAGCACACGAGAGTTTTCAGAGGTAACGTTGAGAGCTGTATTTGCCCTAGATATGATTACTGCTTCTGCGCGTACACGCTCGGGTTTTACAATGTACTTGAAGTAAATAGCGAGGCGCGGCTTCCTGCTCTAATGTGCTGACATGTGTGCTCGTGTCCGCGTGTGTAGTGTCTTCTCCTCCGGCTCAACTTCAATCAATTCTACTCCACAGCATCAGGCGAGCGCGTTGCAGGAGCCGTAGACGCTGAATTCTAGCACTGTGCGCATCGAAATAAAAAATAAGCTGACTTTTGAGTTGTGAGTCTCGCCACGCGCCTCAGAAGAAGAGACGATGCGTGTCCTTGAGATGGAGATGACGCTGGCACAGCGGGCACTTGTTGTTGGCTCGGATGGCCTGGTGGATGCATCCGGCGCAGAAAATGTGGCCGCACAAGGTGGACGTCATGTCCTCCAGCACGTCCAGACAGATGCTACACTTGAGCCGCCGCTTGAACTCCTCCACGACCTCGCTGTTCTCGATGCTGACGTTGGTGGACTCGACGGAGCGCGTGACATCCGCCACGTGCTGGCGCTTGGGCACCAGCAGTGTGCTGCCATCGGCTGCTGCTCCGGGGCGACGGCGTTTCCGGCGCAAAGGCGTCGGCTGTGGCGGCGGAGCTCCCGAGGACTCCAGGATCTCGATGACGTCGTCGCTGTCTGCCTCACCAGCTTCACCTTCACCTTCGTCTTCGGACGATGACACGGTGAGATCGATCTGCTCAGGCTGGCGGGGAGGCTCGAACACGTCCCGGAAGCGCACCGTGTGGGGCAGCATGAAGTGGTCGCGCGGGGTCCAATCCTCGTCGGAATCGTGCAGTAGCCTGTCCAGTGTGGAATGAGAGGTCGCGGAGGGTCCCAGACTGCCCACCTCTGCGGGTATGTTGGGGCTACTGGAGCTGTTGCTTTCAGCCGAGGAGCTCAAGCGGGAAGCCAAGAAGCGACCGGGCAGCGTCATGAACTGGTTCAGTGGGGGCAACGACCAGCCCCCTGAGTTGCTGGTTGTCGCGGAAGTCGGAGCACCTGTAGACGGGCGAGAGACGCGTACCGCGAGGCCGCTCCGCGTCGCGGGCGTCGGAATGTAAGGCGCGGGACGTCGCATCATCTACAAGAAAGACTCGCAGTATAAGAGTTTTGGAGCGAGACAAGAGACAAGTGTGTAGCACATAGATTATGTGGCCCACGTCGTGATGTGGAACACACCAGATGCACGGTTTCGAGCTGACTGAAACAGCCTCGACACATGAGCGTGGCGGCGGCGCCGCACGAGCTGCTGCTGCAGGGCTATCTGCACAAGCAGGCGAGTATCCAGGCGGATCAGCAGCTGTGCATAATTCTGTAGAGCTGACGGCGTGGCGGTGTGTGATGTGCAGAGCAAACACCTCAAGATATGGCGCATACGCTACTTCATGCTCACCCAGGCACGCGTCGATGCGACAATTCCGAGCTTGGTGGCGGACAGAGAGCTGGCTGACGCTGATATGTATTAAATTATGGTGTGCAGAGTGAAGTGACGTACTCGACCAAGTCTGGCCGCAAGCCGCGGCTGCTGCTGTCGCTCGGAGACGTCCAAGTGGTGCGCTGCTTGTCGAATCGATGATGGCCCGGGACTCTGGTTAACGGGCTATTGTGCTGCTAGATCGACGACCAGAACCAAGTGCGGCATCCAGGCAATTTCGTCTTCGTGCTGCAGACGCCGACGAGGAAGCTTTTCCTGAGCGCCACGACGGAGCAGGAGCGGCGCAGGTGGGTGACCGAGCTGCGAACGCTGCTGCCTGGAGGCTACAACGCCCACCACCGGTCCACGTCCGACTCGACGATCATCCGACGCAATATGTCGAGCGCGGCAAAATCCTCGACGGCATTCGCCGCGATGCACAACAACCGGAGAAAGCCGCACAAGCGCGCGTCGAAAGAGCGACGTGCGGAGCGGCGACGTCAGCTGCTCCCGAAGCTCAAGCGCACGTTTTCCGAAACGTGGCTTGATGAGGTCTTTACGTTGCCGAGCGGTGGCACCCGCGAAGATGTCCCGATCCTCGATGCCCTTTGCTTTGCGGGCATTCCCAAGGAATTGCGAGGCCGCGCATGGTCGTGGGTGCTGGGGAACACGTTGCAGGTTAATGAAGACCTGTTCAACATCTGCAAGGCTCGAGCTCAGGCCGTGCTAATGGAGATGTCCTTGAAGCGGGACGTCGACCACTCAGTGATCGAGACGCCAACTGTGAGCTCTGGTAGTACGAGTGCCATGCTCGAGTCGCCGACAAGGAGCGTTTCTAGTGTGAGCAGCGCTTCGTCTGCTTCAGAGACCAACGGAGACGATAGTGAGGTGTCGCCGACCAAGGAGGACTCGAGATCTACCCAGACTGAAGACAGCACGAAGGACTCGCCAATTAAAGTGATCAGCGACCGAAAACGAGCAAGACGATCGTCTGCCGTGCTGCCTGTGCAAAACATGCTGCAGGACGCAGTTGGCATCGCGGAGATGCTCGTTGCGCACGGAGAGCGTAGCATCAAGCTCGTCAACGTTGACATGCCACGCACTTTCGGCCACCACCCGCTGTTCCAGCCTGGTGCGGAGGGTACCGAGCGCACGACGGAGGTTCTGGAGGCGTACATTTGTTACCGGCCCGACTTGGGCTACGTGCAGGGCATGAGCTACTTGGCAGCCACTCTGTGCTTTCACATGGACAGCTTCACTGCCTTCAAGGCGTTGGTGGCGCTCATGAGCTCGAGCTTGCTGTTCGACATGTTCCGTCTCGAGGCGACGCGAGTACGTAACGACCCCGAGGAAGTTGGTCTCTCTTCCCCCGACTGACGAGTTCTTTTGGACTGTGCTCCTTTGCCTGCAGACATTTCACTACATCGAGGTGTACAACCAAATCCTCGAGTACGAACTACCGGCCCTGGCAGCGCACTTCCAGGAGATCGGTATCGACGCGCAGATGTACGCCGTGGATTGGTGCGCTTCCCTTTGTGTTTGTGTGGATGGAGCTTCTATTCACCGGCCGCATTGACTGTGGAGCAGGGCGCTCACTCTGTTCACTCGGAGCTTGCCGCTGGACCTAGCGTTGCGTATCTGGGACGTCTACGTCCTGCTTGGCACGCCGTTCTTCTTCCAGGCCAGCATGGGTAGGACTTGCTTTTGGTGGGAGGTTCTCCCTCATGGGCTAAAGCGTGTGTGACTGCGTTGAACACTCTACTGCAGGCCTGCTGTCACTCTTCGAGGACTCGCTGCTGGCGTTGGAGGCGGGAGACGTCATGCGGCTGCTGCACAACTTCCCCAAGAGCACGTCGTCGCGGCAGCTCTTCGAATCCATCTCGTCCGTGAGCCTCTCGTGCCAAGACATCACCGAGCTCCTGGCCGGCGGCAAACTCTGGTCGCCCGACGAGTCTCGCGAGGTGGCCGTCAAGTACCCGGACACATACGAATAACGCCGGCAGCTCAACTTGCAAAAAGTAGGTTTTTCCAAAACACGATTATCATTTTTGCCAAAGTAAGTACTTTCACTGCAACGGCATCAGTACTCCTTTAAGATCTGTCGATTCAGAGTACTAATATATGTTATCCTGTCTTATAGCATACCTATCATGTGGGATGTTATAATATCAGCCAAACACTTTTTCAATTGCTTCATTGACCGGCCCCCTGATCATGGCGACCCGCGGCAAGCCGAGCGTGTTCGCGGCCCTGAACCAGCTCCGCGTGAGCGACGCCTTCGACTCGGACAGTGCCGAGGAGCGGGAGCAGGAGCGCAAGGAGAAGCAGAAGCAGAAGAAGAAATCGCGCAAGAAGAAGACCAATAAGTATGCGCGTTGGTCGCACGGTTGGCTCTGCAGTCTCGAGTCTCAATTAACTGGAATTGCTTGGTGTTTGTGCCGCACAGTGACTCGGCGCAGCTCAAGGACCTGGCGTTCGTGTCGGTGTCCAAGCCCAAGAAGAGCAAGGGCAAGAAGAAGGCGACTAGCGCCTCCGCCGGGTCCCCAGTCGAGGAGGCGGCGGTTGCCACGGCGGTGAGTGAGGTGAAGCCGCAGGTGGAGGAGCCTAAGCGTTCGCTGGCGGATATGATCAAGGCGACGCCGCCGCAGCAGCAGGTGAGAGAAGACCGTGGAGGTTTACGCTGTAAAGTGTGGATGGATTTTGACCGATGTGTCGGTTGCTATGGCAGGCTCCCACGACCCCCAATGGCGTAGAGAAGAAGGCTCAGCCCGCACCGCAGCAACAGAAGAAGGCACAGCCGGTGCCGCAGCCGCAGCAACAGAAGAAGAAGGTGCGTTAACATGCATTTGCAAGGGACGTTTGCGGCCGAGCTGATGGTGGTTGATGCGCATGTCCAGACCGCGTCTCCTCCGAAGCAGAAGCAGCAGCCGCCTCAGCAGGACGCAGTGCCGCCTCCGGCGCCGCCCGCGTCGCAGTCGTCATCGGAGACGGAGCTGGGCGCCGTATATACCCCGGCGCACATCACGATCACGCGCGTGGACGGCCAGATGAAGCGCACCGTGGCCGTGACGGAGGTGATGGACCAGCTCCTGCGCTACACGCAGCAAAACGGGCAGCTTCTAATGGTGCAGGAGCAACTGGGGGTACGTGGCCGAGCGGACGCGACCGCTTGAGGGAGGAGTTGGTTAAACCCGCTGCTGACGCTCTGCGACGTGTGTGTTGGTGGCGGTATCTTGATGTAGCACGCGAACCGCAGCCTACAGGACCAGCTGCAGCGCAGTGCTGGTACGTTTCGCGGAACGCAGATGGGCGCGAGCGACTGACTGACTGACGGTTGTGTGTGCACGGTCTCTACCCTCTTGGTGGGACCAATAGAAATTATCAACGGTCTTCAGAACGAAGTGACCATGTTCCGGCAGATGTGTCTGAATCTGCAGGCCGAGGTGCGTTTTGCTGAGTTTGTTCAGCTGCATGGTGCGACCGTGTGGACTCACTCTTGTGCGATCGCTGTCCATCTGTGCAGGTGTCACTGCTGCGCTCCAGTGGAAGTCAGGGCTTGGCTGGCCAAGCCCCAGCAGCTCCGGATGCCGGTAGCAATCAACACCGCGCGCCGCCTGGCATGTCCTGAGCTCCAGCGACTGAAGTAACCTTTTACGGCGCGGCAGACGACCACCTGTGGTTAGAACGCCCAATCATAGCCGTCCTCGCAATAGAAGTCCGTTATTGGTACATTTGTCTGGGAGGTTTCCGAAGGCAATCAACTGTCGCCTCACATCGCATTGAATCCAGATGGGTGTTTCGCTGGGTGCATCCGCTCTCGATCCACACAAATCCTCGCAACGAAGTAATTTGCCAATAGCAAGTCGTGGCTCCGCGCCGAGATCGCATGAAGGGAACCCGCGGTCTCACGACACGTAGAGACGGCCAAGTCTTGACCGACATCAAGAGCACCACAACAACGCCACCTTCATCAGTTTGTTCGCTGTCTTTTTCATCATCTGTACTTAGTAAAGCAGTTTTTCCCAGCCATCCGGTGGCTCATAATGAGATCAAGTGTTGTGTCGATTGCGATGGCGTTCCACTTCTACCCTTGAGCAGCAAGCTGGCCATACTGACCTCACTTGCGTATTCTCCACCGCGACGCTGAACCCCCCGACGGGTATTCCCACTGCGCTGTGCGTACAGATCCAGTATTAACCCTCCGACAATGGTGGGCCCCATGCTCCGACTCAAGAACAAGCTGCGCGGCAGCCGCCACCACAAGAAGGAGGGCGCGTGGGCGCTGGACGAGGACTCGCTGCGGCTCAAGCAGGCGCAGGACGACGCCGCGCGGCTGGGCCGCAACGACACGCTGGTCGACACGGTCAACGTGACGGACGACGTGGAGGACATGTTCTACGGCCGCGACTCCAACCGCTCCACCGCCCAGGAGCTGCCGGCGTACCGCACGACGGAGCAGCTGCGGTCCACGGCGCTTGCGGCGCTGCACGAGGACGCCATCACGTCGTCGGCCGTGAGCAACGTCAGCAGCAGCTTCTCGCAGTTCTCGCCCACGACGCCCACGGCCTCCAACCAGAGGCCCCACGGCTTCTCCACGGCTCACAGCAGCGCCGACACGACGCGCGCCATGAGCGGGGACTATGAGCTCGAGCGGATCCGCGTCACGGTGCTGGAAGTCAAGGAGGAGGTCCAGACCATCCGCCGCGAGGTCATGAACGAGCTGCACGTCACGCGGTACGACATCCTCAAGGAGCTGACGCTGCTCAAGGGCGCCATCGCGCAGCTGGCGTTGCAGCAGGGCTCCTCTGCCTCGCTCTCGTCCACCGAGAGCTCGTCGTCCGACCCGCTCTCGGCCGAGGACCGCG
>AWVW02056869.1:0-22789 GCA_000500225.2 Phytophthora pinifolia | reverse complement strand
GCGGCTGCGCTTGTGCTTCTTGCTCTTGTGGCTCGTCTTGTGGCTGTGCTTCCTCTTCCTGTGTCTGCGCCGCGAGTCGTCGCTGTCATTACTGTCACTCGAGTCCGAGTCACTGTTGCTTCTCCTGTGCCTTCTCTTCCTGGAGGACGACGCGTGCTTGTGCTTGTGCTTTTTCTTGTCCTTCAGCCTCTTGCGCTTCTCCTCCTCATCCGAGTCCGAGTCCCCGTATACGGCGGCCAAGGCTTGCGGGTTTAACCCGCTTCCAGTCACGTCGGTTGCCAGCTTGGAGCGCTTGGAGCCCTTACGAAGCGTCTTGTCGCGCGACGCGTCGAGCTTCTTGCGGAACTCGTGCGAGTGCTGGCCGTCCGGGTCGCGCGCCGCCTCGGCCTGCAGCTTCTGCAGCTTGGCTCCCACCAGCTGGTCGTACATCTTCTGCAGCGTCGATTCGGCGTCCACGCTCTTCACCTGCGAGCGTCCATGGTCCTGCGCGCGGTGGCGCCGGCACGTTCCCGTGTAGCAATGCGGGCACGTCGCCATGATGGTTTTTGGCCGAAGGGAAAATGGAGGTTGCGCGTGGGGTGGACCACGCCACAAAAGGTCGTGCATGGTGTGGTGTCCATAGGAATCGGACTTAAGTGAAAAGGCAGCCGGCCAAGCGATGCATCCAACAGCTTGCATTTATCTCGAATTGCCAAAGCGCCACGTCCCACCAGTACTTTCGCCCAATCCCTCGTACTGGTGGAGAGAGGCCCGGAGTCCTGCGTTGCTGGAACCCGAGGGCGTTACCAGCAGATTGGTCACTGGTAGTTGGCGCAGTAGACTGCAGCGTAGTGACCTCGCGGACAAGAAGGAAGTCTGTGAAACTCGACTTACTTGGAAAGACAGCAAAAGCTAGAATGAATTCATTGTTAGATCTCTTTTAGTCTCTCAAACGCATCGTGCCATGCACGCTGAGGAAAAATGTTGGACATGCATTGCACCATCAACAGCCAAGACCCATGTTGAACACACGCATCCCAACTAACTAGCGCGTGGTTCGGATTTGCCTCCAATACGCCTGGTCTCAGCTTGAATGACAGTGTGCACTGCAAGCTTGCAGCGTTCGCTGCTCGTGCAGCTTCCTGTTATTCCCACCTCATTCATGCTGGAACTCATCGGGGACATTTCAACGTCTTAGACGTTTAGTTTTTGGCGGAGACAATGGAACCCAACGCTTTCGTGAAGATGTCGGCGATGTTCTCTTAGCTCGAGATATACTGCACCGCGATTTTCTGTTTCTCCACGAACTCGGCGATTTTTCGACTTGTCTTGGCAAATCGCTTCATACGCGGGAAGTTACCAGGCTCGGTCACCACAGTGAGTGTGCTTTGATCGTCCATGTAGAGCGTTGAGCACGGCAGCTTGTCACCCCGAATCTTTTTCAGCAACTTGCGAAGTCTTCCACGCCCATACTCGCCGCGAGCAGCTCTGAGCTGCACGTGTCCATGGTCACTTTACTCTGTTGCTCGCTCTTATACATGAGCATGCATCCGTTCGACTGCATACGGTAGCCGTAATGGATCGACTTGTCCGGACAGTTGGCATGATCGGCATCACAGTAAGCATCAATTGTCAGCGGTAGCACGTCTGCTAGACTACTGTACACCAAGACGTAGGAACGCGTAGCCCGTAGGTAAAGCAGCACGCGCTTCGCCACTCGTAATTATCCTCTGTGTACGAGCTGCTGTACCGAGACAACATGCGCACTAAGTTGGCCAAGTCCGGCCGCGTGCATGCCACTAGATACTCCAACTCACGGAATGGTAATTTTGGATCGTTGGTCTTGTCTTTATCTTTCTCGATCGGTGGCATTCTCTCATTTTGCATCTGCGGAGAAGCTGCTGGACGCGCCAAAGCGTTCGATCACCCGGTCAATGTGTGCTGTCTGCGAGATGCAAAGCAACTCGCCCGCCCGGCACGTAGTTGACCTCCTTAGCCAACAAGTGCTTTACCCGACCGAGGTTCTTCAGCGTAAACTTATCGCTCAGCTCACCGATCACATGCGCAATGTCCTGAGTCACTCGGCGTTAGCTTGCTCAACCGGCTGATCATCTACACGTGCAGCTTCATCAACAGCCTCTTGCTCAGCTTCACTAGCACCGGCCCGAACTGCTTCGTCAGCAACATACTCCACTGGTAGTGGAACAAATGGAATCTGCGGGAAATAGTGCTGATACGTGTTCGTTCCGAAGGAGGCCAGGAAGAATAAGCTTTCAGCGAAGGCTGAACCGGGACTGTTTCTCGGTTCTATCGAGGACGGGTCATGGTTACCGACTGCTTCATCTGCGAACTGGGAAAGTGATTGAAGCCCGTGACGTCAAGTTCCGCGAGGACGTGAAGGTCGAGCGCACGTACATTAACGCGCTGTTGAAGGGCCGACCCACACAACCACATACTTTCAGTCGCGCGACGTCAGGTTTCAATCCTGACAGCTTTTCAATCGGGGTTGACCCTTGCATAATCTTTGTCGGGCTCAGGTTGTCCACCTCCACCACATAGCGCAGCACCTTCGGCCACAATATCATCGGCAGATTGGCCGCGTGCATGACAGCACGCATCTTGTTCACGAGAACGCCGTTTAGCTTTTCAACCAAGTAGTTTTCCTCCGGTGTGTACGGATGAGTGGGGACGAAGGTGATCCCCTTTCTCTCCAGGAACCCCGTCAGCTCATTGTTCACATATCCCCTCCCCCTCCGTCACTTGAATTCCTGGATTTTGCACAGGCTTCATATAACTACCTAGTACCGAAGTTCAGTCAAATTAGGATTTATAGAATCGTGAAATTAGGCAGTATTAGGTTGCGGTGTGAGTGACCGGCTTTCTTTGGCTCTACAGTATTCAGACGCTCGCTTCTTGTATGCTTGAGCCGGCTAGAGCGACAAGCTCGAAGTACTGCTGTGTGTGAAGCTCGCCTTCCATCGAAAAGTCGGAGAGACGGCTGCGGATCGGCGTTATTACACGATTAAGGGTACTGAAATCTCCCCGGCGATATGCTCGCGAGACCCAGCGCGAAGATTTTGAGGTCACCAAATCTCCGATCAAAATCGCATTCGGCCCAAGCGTCGTTTGCCGGTAGCTTGGAGACGCTGATGACAGTGTTTTGGAAGGAACGACAGTCGTCGTACTATTCTCGAAGTAGCTTCCTCTGATCTCATATACTATTGATGACCACTCCACCGTATTGGTGGGTCAGGCGTGGTGGCGGTTAAGAACGGCTGTGAAATCTTCTCGGTCGACTCAATTACTGCTTTTGGAGCTGTCCGATCCACGATAATCGCTGTATCCTGACCAATGGTCAAGGTAATCGCCTCAGCACCATCAATGAATCGCTCGATAGCAGAAAGAACTGCCAGAACCAGGTCTTGCTGCTCGTCAAGATTTAAATCATGAGAGATCTGGCGTGAGAAGGCTGCAGCGTAGCATAGCTCAGCTTCGGTCTTCACTTAGGACCGAGGCCCATCCTTCTTCAAATCTGCTCCGCCACGTACATACCAGTGTACTGCTCTAATTCTTGTATTGTAGCTTTGCAAAGCACGGTTTGATAGCTCGAGCAAGATCAGCTAACATAGCCACCAAGTCGGAGATGAGAGCACGTTTCTTTTCTCTCTGGAACTGGCTAGCAGGGTTATTAGAGTTCAATCTTGTCTTGTGGACAGGGTAAGTAACACAATATACCTCAACCTCAACTAAATACAATGGTGGGGTGCAGACGGGGCTTCGTCGAGAGAATCAAAGATGCGTGCATTGCTGTCGGTGGAGATAGCATCATCGTCAACTCGTAAGGCAGTCACCAACTCAACCTGGTAGTTGATGCTTTTTTTAACGTACTTGACGACTTCATTGATTTTCGCTCGACGCTTGGACGTGAAATTGCTTTCACACACATGCACGAGACGGCTCCGACTTCGCAACGACCCGGTGGGATTATATCCGCAATTCGTGCAAGTTGTTGACTGCGAACTATATATATTTGGCTCGGGGAAGTTCGCGATCAGGGTCAAACAGAACTATCTAAACTGATGCGCTACCCCGCTTGGCCGCGGCACCTGCCCCTCCGCTGGCACAATGAGCATTGCTTCGACAACGGGGGCCTCCATGCTAACCACCTCCCTGATAGTCTTGCCTCGCACCGCACTCACTAGTTTCTTGTAAGCGCGCTTTCCCTTGTGCGTCCACCAACCAGAGCGCCTCCACAGGTAAGTCGCCATTCGCTCTTTGCCTGCACTCGCCATTTTGCGCTGCCCTGGCCTTCTTCGTCCAACTCTGCTGTCATCGTTCCTTCGCATGAAACCAGCAGTCATCTGCTGCACCAGTCGGCTCAAAGCGCAGGTGGCGGTGTTGGGGCCGAAAGTGGGAGGGCTGGGTGTGCCGAACCTGAGGGAAGAACTGGCAGCAATGAGCGCGATGGTGGTCGCTTCGTGGACTCTCACGGACAACATGCAGACGCAGAGCGTGGGCGACATTTTGCAGGAAAGCGTTTCTCCGTAATTCACTCCATATTTAGCTTCATTCGATGCAAGAAGTAGCCCCCAACTTGCCAGTGTTTTCGCAATACGATACGCTGCGATTTAGGGCGATAAACGTAGTTTTGCGCCCTATAGCGTGCGTCTCTGGTAACAAGGTTTTTCTCACGACTAGGCAGAATCCAGAATTTTTCAGCCAATCAGGTAAGTGGCTTCGGGAGCTTATATTTGAGCTGGCGACACTGCGGCTTGGAGTCGACGATTCCGGGCGCGGTGTCACGCTCACTCCGCTGTCATGTCCACGGCGCTTACAACGATGCATGCCTGTTCGCCAAACAAACAGCACGTTCCAACACCAAGTCGTTATACTTGCTCCAACTACATGTACACAATAAAACGCACAGCATTTGACCGGTTATTTTTAGACCAGTCATGTTGGCGTTCGATAAATACTGACCGATCTCAGAATGTGTCGGAGTGGTACTACGTAGTAATATGAAGCCTCGCATTTTTTTTAGTTTTTTTAGTAGACAGAATGTATAAATGCTCCGGTCAGCTCGTTTGATAATCCCCGCCACATACAGTAATTTTGGTACGATCACCGCTGCTGCAATTGCAGCGCGTTGCTTGACCGTGTTCGTCTTGGTTTCCGCCAGTGCCAAACGCACAATCAGCGCACTCATGGCTTTCTCCCAAGCCTCCGTTGTTGTGTCCCCCACTCCAGCGACGTGTCCCAAATAGCGCACGCTCTCCGTTTCTTGGACCTGCTGCATCTCCACCTCTCCTTCCTCCACCCCACCTGTAGTTGCCCCCAGCATTTCCCCACGTTTAGTCTTAGCCCCGAAACGGCTGACAACCTCGCCACCGCGGTAATCACCGCGTCTTGCATCTCCCTGGTCGCAAGGTAGATAGCCGTGTCGTCTGCGTAGCCAGCCACCTTCAGCTGCCCGTCCTTGTGCTGACTGTCCAGATCGATGCCCTTCAGCCCCATTGTCGCCCCTATTTCGTCATACAGCACGTCCACAGCCAAAATGAAGAGCAGCGGCGCTAATGGACAGACCTGCCTGATTCCGCTCGTCACCCCGAGCATTTCCGACAGCGTGCCGCTCACCATAAATTGTACCGTCGTTCCGTCATGAATCGCCCTGATGACTCTTCAAAACTTGGCCGGTAATCCTTTCGCTTCCAACACCGCCAACGCGAAGTCTCTGTCTAGCGAGTCGTACGCTTTCGCAAAAGTCAAGCAGTAGTACCTGGGCTTCTGACAGCCTATATCCGCGCAGACACCGCTCCTTTGCTGCCTCGAATATATCTATCGGTCCTTCCCGGTATGAACCCGAACTGTGTGCGATGCACCAACTGCACAATATACTTCCTCAAGCGCCACGCCAGAATCCAAGTGAAGATCTTGTAGTAGCGCCATGGGCCTGTAGTTGAGCGGGTTGCTCGTGGCTCCCGCTTTGCTGATACTGAAGATGAATGATTCCAAGAGGCTCGACGGCGCGCATCCCTCCTCCATGGAGCCGTTGAAAAGTCTGGTTAGGACCGGCACCAGCAGCGCAGCGTGGTCTTTGTACCACTCATCTGGCCCGCTGATTTCCCCGCCTTCCCCCTTCTGATCGCCTCCTCGACCTCAAGCTCGGTGATCTTTTCATCCATATCAATGAGGTCTACTCCGCTCCACCTGTGACTGTGTCTCGCTATGTAGCTCTCAATTGAAACCTTTGCCCATTGAAGATGTCGTTCCAACTGTCCGCCATTATCTTGGACTCGTCATGCATGGACCGCAACTCGTCTCCCGCGCTATGGTTCAGCGTAGGTATCGCGTTGTCTCCGAACCTCGCACAAATCCATTTGAAGAAGTGTATTGTCGAGCTCTTCGAGCTCCATGCCACCAGCACCCATTTTCTCGGCGTGTGTCCTGCAGGGCATGCTCTCTCGTTATTATCTCCTCGTCCCGAGTAGTCCAGCTTTCTCATCCTCTGCTTGAGGCGCTTGATCTTTAGCCTGTAGCCGCCCGTCATGCGCTCTCTGGTCTGTTTCTTCAGTTAGCTGATGTGTTTCGTGTGCTCCGCCTTGAAGCCCTGCCATCGCAGCACCAGATTCATCGCTGACGAATGCCGCATCTGCTCTGCCAGATGACCCAGCTCCTGCGTGATCATGCTCGCCATCGCTGCTCGGCGGCGGATATAACCTCGGTCTCTTCTTGAGCCGAATAATGCCTTTGGGAGAGTGTAGCTCTAAGAGATCAGCTCTGTGCACACGGGGATTCCTCTGTTATTGTTCCCCGCACTAGCCTCCGTGCAGCAGCGCTCAGGTAGAGCCTGTCGAGCCTTGAAGTTCCAACCTCCCCGCTTGCCGCTATGTGACGGTGGGTGTGATCAGGGGTTCCGAATATGTCCTAGAAAAGGCATTTTCCTTTCCACATAAATACGTTATGCAGCACTCCTCAAAACATGGCGAAATAAATAATGCATGAACAGAGTGAGCAAAAATGAATTATGCCGATCAATTTCGCGATCATGTCACGATCAGTTGCCTGCAGTCATAAACTCGTGCACAAGTTCAGCATTCCAGTACGAAGGATTCGTTTTCAGAAAGAGCAACGATTCCAGCGCTATCGGCTGGAGCGAGTGGCGATCAAGCCCGATGAGCGCCCTCGCCCGGCTAAACAGACGCTCAGCCACGTTAGACTTTGGCGCTATGGCATTCATCAACACAAACTGAGTCGTTCGTACTGGAATGCTGAACTTGTGCACGCGTTCGCTGCAGACCAGTGATCGTTCGCTGCGCCCTCTGGACCATCCGATCGAGTTCGTAAAAATGAGTAATGCCCGGCTGCCACGGACAGCAATGAATAATGCAGCGTTTTTACGAAAACGCGAAAATAAATAATTCCCGGAATTCCCTAAAAATTATGTTTTATGCTTAATTTATTCGGAACCCCTGGGTGTGATGCTCCTGAGCGTATGCGCTGACAGCTGTACGCGTTCGCTGCCTAGGCATGTTGTGATATCCTGCATCCAACAACATGCTCATCTCCACGAACCGCTTAAGCCCGGCCGCTCTTAGGTCCTCCTTGCCTTGCCCTCCTATTCGATCCTGCTCCCTGTGCAGTACGCAGTTGAAATCCCCCCACATATGATCTGGAAATATTCTGGAAAGACAATCTTCTGTAGCTGCTGAAGGAATTGGATCCTCACTGCTCCTTGCGACGGGACATACACGTTGATGAACAGCAGGTTCATGCCATCAAGTTCCCCCAGTACCATGATCAAGTGTTCGCTCCAATGTTTCTCGCCCCACGCTTCACGGCGCAATATGGGTTGACCAGGATGGCCACCCCAGCTCGCCTTGCACTCCACAAGGAGAAATCCTTCGCCAACCGCTGCTTAAAGCCTCACATCACCGCATACTGGTCTTCCGCCACGGTTCCGCATCCAGTAGGTGCGTCTCAAGCACAAACGTTGCCCTCGTTCGTGGCTCTCCTTAAGACCTTGTAGGTTGTTGTCTGCACAGCGCCACCCCCCTTACATTCACCGTGGTGATTCCTATCGTTCTGTCTTGTTTACGCTGCCTTGGCTTCCTTCGCCGCGTGCCCTGCTCCTGTTGCGTTCTTCTCCTCCTAGCCATGTTTTCGAGCTTCCTGAACTCACGCTTATTGTTCTGCGCGTGCTGCTCTCCCCCATTCTCTCGAAAAACCTCGTCATCGTGGTCTGCTGCTCACCTCCTTCCGTTAGAGTCGCGTCTCGATTCGAGCCCGCTTGCTTACTGCTCGCCATTGTCTGGCGTAGCGCTCTGTTGGGTCAGCTCTACCGCCTGAGTGCCAGCGGTATCCACATCGTTTTTTCTGTACACGTTCATCGTGCCTTCGCCGCCGTCCTCGTCCATAAGTTCGACAGCATGTCCGTTGGTCTCAACTGCCTCGGCTTCTGGACTTACGTCAAGACGTGGTGTGATATCTCCCCCCGCCTCCTTTTCCGCGATGCTGCTGCAGCCCTTAGCCCTTGATCTTGCCGCCTGCATATGCAACCTTGTGCCCTTGGATGCTTTCCGTATCGCCTTCAGCGCCGATGCAGCCGCCTTCGCATTCTGCACCACATCATACGGGACCGCATCTACACCTTTGCCCGCTCTTCTTGAGACTACTTTCAAGCAAGCTGAGACAACCCGGTAATGAAATGAATGGAAAGTTTTCATTATCAAAAATTACGCAAAAATGCAAGTGCAAACTGAGAATGATCCCATGCAAAGTGAACAGGCGCAGATCTGAAACTAATCAAGCTCCGTAGACCATATCCAGCATATTCTCCGCGCTGTTCACAGCATCGCGAGCGTGAAGCTCCATGTTCCGCACCACCGTCGGCGTGATGTACGGCAAGCTGGCCCGTGCAGCCCTCTCCAAGAATCGCATCGTGCGCTGGGCGATGGTTAACGGATTTCCGTCCTCGTCAATAATATTCGAGCGGTCACATATCTCTTCGCGGTCCGTGAGCCTTTAACACCGAAAAGCAACCCTCGATGGGGTTGGCACATCGGAGAGTAGGGAGCCAGGCGCAACAGAACGAGATCATCATGTGGCGCTACGCGCTCCTCCGTTTGGCGATGTGCTGGCGCGTTATCAAGCACAACGACGACTTTCTTGTCGCGGCAGCTCTCCGCAAATGTAGCGGACTCCTTGACAGCAAGGTAGATCGCGTCGATGAAAGCACCGTTTTGCTCCATACGAATACTGCCCTGTTCCAGCTTGTGGAGGACGACACCGACATCGGCGTTGACAGCACACTGCACTTGTAGGTTGGCACCCTTCGAAGGTGGCAGCACAACCTTAGCGCGTTGACCTTTCTTGGCGCGTCCACGCCCGCGTTTGCAGTAGACGTTGAAGTTCGTCTCGTCGAAGTAGACGATGAAGTCGCCATCAAGTTGGTGCTTCTCTAGCCGCTTCGCAAATTCGCAGCACTTCGCCTTGTTGACCAGATTGGTGCAGGTCATGGGCTCAACATGGGTCTGCTTCACCGTATACAACATTCCAAGCAAGTGACGGCTAATCGTTGACGTCGAAATATCCACCTGCGTGTCGAACCGAAGCATCTTGCGCATGGTCTCCATCGTGAACGTGCAGTTCTCGTTCAGGTTACCCTCCAGGTGTTATTTGACTCTTGGGTGACCTTAGTCGATCCGCGGCGCGCGCCACCTCGTGGTAAGTTCTCGACGCGGCTATGATGCGCGATGCGGTACGCTGATACACGGGAGACTTCGTTGTTCGCGGCGACAGTCAGCCAGTCAGCCTACGGTAGGCGTCAAGGACGCGGCGCTTTTCGGTCGGGGACGGCTTGGAAAGAGTGACTTGGGAGGGCATCTGAGGCGAAGAGGCAGACTGGAAATGAGTACTAACAGTGGCGAACGGATGCACTTCTCCACCACTCACGGCGACAAAGGCGCCAAACTTTTGGCGGCACATCTCGTGTATCACTATGGATGGGATGAATCTCACTTTGAACCTGCATTTACTGCTCATCACGGTAAGATACAGAAAATTGCCCGACTGTAAATTATGACTGCCCGCTTTGGCTGCAAACAGTCTCAAGTTGGACGGGCAAAGGTGTAGTTCCTCCTCACCGTGGCTGCGCCTGATCGTGTTCCGGACCACCGCCATCTCAGGCAGTTTCTCAGCATAACTCGCGTAGCTCTCCATGTCGTAAGTGACCCTTTGGAAATGGTTTCCCGTGTGTCTCCATCTCAGCACCATTACCGGCGGCTTAACTCCGTTGAGCACCAGCTCCTTGAGCATTGACATGGTCGCATGCGTGTGCAGTGTCCTCACCACCCCAGTCTCCAGGGATTCACCTGTGGTTGTGACGACATCCCTGTACTCATAGACCTGCATCGTCGCCACTCCGTGATCGTGTACGTCCAGAACGTAGAGACACTCCCTCGCGTGCATGGCCATCGCCTTTAGATGCACTGACCGTACCCACAGATCCATCGTTACCGCTGCTGTCACTGACCTCCTCCTCTGTTCGGCGTAGTGGCCCGCCAGCACGCACAAGACCTCCTATATGAGGTTACCTTGCCCCCTGCCTCTTTGATGCAGAGTCGCTTCCTCCTCCAAGCTCGTTATCATGCCATTTAGCACCTGTTTCTTTACCAGGTTGGTCGCATCTGCCACTTCCAGCGTGGGCTCGATCAGCCCTTCCTTGACGTTGTATAGCGCCGCATAGAAGGCCAGCCAGCCACACTAGCCGCCACGTCCGTCACTTGCCCTCCCAGTAGCCTGAGCCATGGGGTACTTCGTCCGTCGGAGGCGTTACTCTGACCACGTTACACTCATCCCGTCCGCTGACGCCTTCATGGGGGAATCCTCCTCCTCCTCTGCAGCCTGCGCGCCTTGTTCGTGCTCCCTTCTCCGACGTGGTGTACCCTCTGGAGCCACCTGGAGAAACTGGTGCATGTACGGCTATGTCGTGATTTTCTCTTTCCTGGGACTTATCCTCTTGGTCGGCGATAAAGAACGATGCGTGTCATTATTCCTGCCAGACCGTGAGAGATTACCTCCTTTATCTTCTCTGACCACTCCACTCTAAACTTGCGTTTGGGTGATAACGACTGTCGGTCGCCGTGCTTGTTGGCCTCCGTCAGGCTAGCATCCTGAGGTAGGAAAGGTTCCCCCGCTCTACCTGCGGCGGTACTAGCCGGCAGTTGCCGCGCCATTGCTTCCTCCGTATTCGCGTTAACCACACTCCCTCCCGCACTCATATTGCTCGCTGATGCTGGTTTCCTGTCCTCCTCCGCGCTACGACCTCTTGTCTCTTCAACCTCGGCATCCACGCGATGAGCTCCTTTTAGTTCAGCGTCCGCTTGCCTTGTCTCCATCGATCTGAGTATGTCCCTCAGCTTCTCACTTCGACTCCGCCTTTGGCCTTCTTGGTGGGGGAACACGAGCGGCCTCTCCTCTTGCGCCGCCATGCGCGTTCCCTTCCTCCGTTCCCTGGTGATAGCTGGTTTTCATCCCATTCCATCGGCACCCTCCGTTTGGGACAGGGACGCCGTCATGACGCCTACAGACTCTTCCTCCATCCGAGCTCCACCAGCTGGTACCAAAGTAATTCTGTTCGCTGTTCCATTCAGCGCCGCAGGCGCCCTATCATCGTCCTCTCGGATATTCTCCCCCCCCCCCATCTGTGCGGAGGGTTACCTGTCTCGGACTCTGGCGCTATACTCAGCGTCATTGTTGTTGTTCTCTGTCGCTCGTGAGTCCTCTGCTGCCTCCATGTTGCAATCAAGATCATGCTGGCTGAATCCAGCCACAGAATCACTTCTCATCTCCTGGTCCGCCTGGCCCGCCACTTCGGCCGGTTGCCTCGTGGGCTGAATGGGCTTCAGCCCCACGCTGCTGCTGCCCCCAACACGGAAAGGGTTCTTGAGAGCATAATCCTGCTCACCAATTCTCAGTCGCTGCTGACTCCAGAGAGGGCCGCCTTCCCTCGGTGCTGCCGCGGGCCTCTGTCGACGTCTCCTCCTCGACCTTGGTTTCGGTCGTTCCCAACCAGTAAGCACGGCGGAGCGGAGCAAAGAATAGCAGAGACGCAGAGACCAGGTCCGGGGGAGGGTACAAGGAAGGCCCTAACGAAACCCCGGGAGGACAAAGTCAAGTAACCCAAAGTTCGGTGAAATCTAGAAACAACTGAGGCGCCGAGCACACCCCGGAAGCTGGAGCGCCAGTGGTACGACGGAATGGACGCGATGTGGACGTAGCGAGCGAGAGTAGCGGCAGATGAGGCACGAGGTCCGAGAGGCATGCTGGGACCGCAACAGCCTCGGCGTGGACAAGGGTGGATAGGCAGCGCAACCGTGAAGGGCCTCGACGGGCAGGAGGTCCTCAAGGGCCGTCGAGTGCGACGGATAGGACGCGAGCTGTTTCCAAGGGCATGAGCGCGAGGCCGCGTCAAGGAGAAAGCGCCACTGGTCGGCGAGGGGTCGATCACGGTGACGGAGTGAGATTTTTTGCTCAACTGAGAGCCAACGTAACCGACGAGCCTGTGCCGGCGCAGGTCGCCCCACTAGTAGTCAAGCTGGCGGAGCTCGCGAAGGCCCGGTAATTTATTCTGAAGAGCACGTAGCTACGTCGCCCTCGTCATCATTCATCTCGGATTTCTCAGTGATAATTGCGACATGTAGCTCACACAAATGAGTGTACAACACACGACAGCACATGGGCATTTTCCGCTAGCAAGCACGATGGACGGGAAGACGCTACCATGGGAGGGGAGCTTGTACGCGCACAGCTCGACGACCTCGCAGAGATGAAGATAAGGCTGGAGAACATGAACAAGAATCTGGAGAATATATTGGAAATTCAGCTGCAGTTTCTGTCTGAAATTGAAGAGGATGAAGGGCGCAGCTACGCGTTGGCAGCAGCTCTGGATGATGGGAGTACTGCTCGGGTTGCCATGTCGTTTGGGAAGCTACTCGAGGTGGCGATCAACAGGCTGAACAATTAAGTGAGGGGACAGAACGTCTCTAATCAGTTAGTTGCTTAAGCTCGAACATTATCGTCCTTATCTTCCTCCGAGGACCCAAGCAGCACTTCCAGCTTATTTTTCGCTAGGACAGACTGGTCTGCTTGGTGTGTTTGGGCACTAAATGATACACTCATCAGTAGTTAGCATCGAGATCAATAGATGAGGTACCGCCAAGCTCAAAGCAAGAAAATGCTACCTTCCTTCCGTGTCGGCTTCATCAATATCCTCATCGCCATCCTCCGCCACCTCATTTGCATGACCTTGCTCATGTTTCACCACCAGGTTGTCTTCATCGTCTTCCAGCACGAAGTCTTCGTCACTGTCATCGTCTTTCTCGATACCAAGCGCTGTCAACATGTAGTTTAAGCCGTTCTTGGTATCTCGCAAGCGCCGACTAGAATTTGCATTCATAGGAATCATCAGACAAATGATCATCTTGTCAGGCTGTTAGCAGTGTCATGATTACCGTGTGAAATGGACCCAAGTTCTCTCGTCATGTTTCTCCTCTGATACGCGCCACTTCTTCCTTTCTCAATGCTGCAAGCCACGTCATGCTGCGGACTGCTTCAGGCCGCTCTGTGCTCCGTGCGGTGTCGCCTCCCCGCCGCGTTTTCTGAAGTGGAAGGCTCAGGTTGATCGTACCTAGTGATGCCGTATTTTACTTTGTTTTTAATTACACCGAAAAATTCGAAAATTTCTTAAAGCAACCTTACATGACACAGGTTGCTTAAAGCAACCGCAAGTTATCGCTGTAATCACTCCGGTATTATGTGAATGATTGAAAAACAGAAAGCTGACGCACAACGAAGGCTATCGTAAAAAACACGCTTGCGGCAAGAGCTTTCTCATGCATCCGTCAGCTAGTGCTCTGGTTAGAACGAGAGATAATATAAACGGATTGCTGCAAACTAATGTGAACCAGAGGAGTATTTTGGGGGCTCGCTGGGTAACGACCGAGCTATAGACGGTCACTTGGTGCGCCCTCCGGAGAGAACTCCAAAAGTCACTGCGCTCCCGCCAGCTTCCCGAGTGCTGAGCATGTCGAGGCAGGGTCAATGGGGCACCGTCAAGGCCACGAACGCCAGGGCCGCGGCCCTCTACTACGAGGTGTCCAACGTGGGCAAGACCATCGAGAGTTCCAAGAAGCGCGTCATCTGGCGCCTCAAGGTCGAGGAAGGCCGTGACTTTGAGATCTCGCTCACTCACTCCCTGGCGTCGGGTAAGAAGGTGCTGCGCGTCGACGGCATCGTCAAGTATACGTCGCAGTCGGTGCGTCTCGCCTTCACCGGTGCTTTGTCGACTGTTGATCAGGTTACTCACTTGATCCTGTAGCTCTCGTTCGGTGACTGGGACTACGTGTTCAACCTGGCCGGAGGCCACTGCGTCCACATCATCATCAAGCCGTCCGTGGATCTCAACGATATGTATGGTGAGTGCTCCTTCGGTCCTCCCGTCTTCATAGTTACCGCCTCGTGCCTCCATGACCTTGTGTTCGTACAGATCTGATCGTCGACGGCATGTCGTTCCGCCGCCTGCCTGAGCGCTTGGACCCCACCAAGTTCCACAAGCCGCAGGACAACGTCGTGACGTCGGCCACGCGCACGGGAGGCCCTGGGTCACGCAACAGCTCGTTCACGTACCACTACTCGAACGGCGGCGGCTACGGCGGGAACTCCACTCCTGGAAGCCGCAACTCGTCTCGCGAGAGCTCCTTCTCGCCCTGGGAATGCACTCGCTGCACTCTGGTGAACGACAAGCCGCTCGCGCCGATCTGTGAAGCCTGCGGTCACCCAAAGCCCGACTACATCTGTAAGTGGTCTGCTTCCAAGGGTTGTACTTTATACTGACGGATACCGTCGTCCGCAGCGCCCGAGTCCCGTCAGCGAGCGAAGACTGTGGCGTCTTCGCCTACGCCGTCGCCGTCGTCTCGTCGGCCTGCAACCGAGTCGCCCGTGGTCTTTGATATGTGGCCGACCAGCGCTTCTCCGCCGGCTTTCCCTGCCTTCACGGACTCCGACGGCTTCCCAATGGCATCAACGCCCGCTTCCGTGGCGACGAGGCCTGCTGCGATGCCGAGTAGACCGCTATTCCAGCAGGATATCACGTCCATGTTGTCCGGCCTGGACTTCACGCCTGCTCCAGTCGAGGAGACGTCGCCGCCAGTGGCAGCGCCGGTCGAGCCGACCCCGACCGAGGAGGACAAGACCGCGGCCGGGGACTTGTGGGCCTCGAACATGGTCGATCTCAACTTGAAGCCGGAGGACAAGCTCCCCGTGCAGCGCTCGGCCAGGAGCTACCAGACGCTGGAGCAGGCTCGACAGCTTGCTCCGAAGGAGAAGGTTCAGGTCTTGCCGGCGCCTCCTTCGATGGCCTTCCCGACGTACAACGCACAGCAGACGCCCGCTGGTTTCTACGGCCCTATGACGTACAACACGGTGGCCAACACCAGCGCGTTCGGAATGGGCCTGGCGCCGGCTCCGATGGGCTTTGGCGGCTCGCAGATGAGCACTATGCAAGCGCACGGAGGATATGGCGGCCAGCAAGCGTCTCCCTTCATGACAGCGGCGCCTATGAACGCACCGCCGAGGCAGGCGTCAATGCAGAACTTGGGCAACGACCCGTTCGCCACGCTTTCGTAGACTGTAAAGCTAGCACGGCAAACAGAAAGCAACAAGGAAGGCCAATCATTGCATCCTTTACGTTCGAGCTTGACGGTAGACTGGTCACGTCGGGCCGCACAGGCACCGGAACGACGTCTTCTGGTACAAGCAGTTCCGGTTGACGGGGTGTTCCGAGTCGAGGTCCCAGCCGTTGGTGCGGTTGCCCTTGTAGAAGCAGTTGGGCCCGTTGCAGTAGCAGCGGAAGTTGCGGAAGTGGCAATCGCCATCCGTCGAGCAGCCGTTTAAATGGTACGTCAACGGATCGTCGTCCTTCCCTTCGCCGTGAGTGACTGGGAACTCGAACTCCCCATGCACGGGGTAATGGTCGGACAGGTCCATCAGGGCCATCTTCCTGTCGCTCTCTGGCGCCGTCCAGTCCACGGTGAAGTGCTCCACTTGGTTCACGTGGGCCTCGAGGGTTGGAACAGCGCTTGGCTGCTGGTAGGGGGCTGCACCGCAACGTAGCAAGAAACCGGTTAATGGCAATTAACCAGCGAGCGCCCAGTCGGGTGGTACACTGTACCTTTGCCGTACAGAACGTAGTCGAGCCATTCCATCGGGCAGCAGGGGCAATAGCACTTGTCGTCTGGCTGGACGACCACGAGTCCGTCAGGGCCTCGAATCTCGGCGTGCGTTGCACAAGTCGTTCGAGTCTGCAGCGACGGGCGGAAGACGCCATCCTGGTCCACACAGACGGTCTTAAGCTCTCGTCCAGGAACGATGGCATCGCAAAGCTAACCTTCGCCGGTCCCCAGTTTTGAAGGTATTGTGACGAGCACTTGTTGCTGATGGCAGCGCCATCGCGTCCAACCAGCACGTTGGTGTGAGGGCTGATTCAAAGTGTTAGTGGACCCATCAATTGCCACGAAAGACGCAACGTACTCGCTTGTAAAGGGTTGCTGGCCGATCTGGCGCGGCGCGTGCGCTTCGAGTAGATCTACCAGGTGCGCCACTTCGTCTCCGAACGTGTGGTTGTCGACGTTGAAGTCCCCCGCCAAGATCAGTGGCTGAACAAGTGCCAGGGTGACATTCAATACAACAAAGCGACCAGGAGCAACAAGCAGCGAGCTCAGACCCACCTCGTGGTGAGGGATTCCCATCGCGTCGATGAATTGACGCATCTCAACAGACAGAATGGTTAGCTCAACAAGCGTTGAGAATCGAAGCACAGACCTCGTTTACCTGCTTTGCTTGCTGAGCCCGATCCGACCGTCCTTGCGCTGTAGACCAGGCCTGCATTAGCCAGCTTAGAACCTTGTTCCCATCTCCACAGACAGCAAGCAACCGCAGTCACACCTGCATGTGCGTGGCGAACACGTTGAAGATCTTGGATGTGTCGTTCACGGTCTTCAAGAGCCTCGCGTACTTGACGCCCTTTGCAGCCAAGCAGTCGGAATAGTGGCACGCGTCGCGATACACGTGCTGCGCCTCGCGGACGATCGGCCACTTGGACACGATCAGCACGCCTCCGTTCAGCAGACTCGTGAACGGATCCGGGTCATGCAGGATCGTCGTGGAATAGTTGAACCCGAACTTGTGGAACTGCTCCAGCATCTCCTCACGCTGGGTCTGGATGTCGGCCTCGGCGAAGGTCACGACGTCGATCGTCGCGGAGAGCTTGGCTAGCGACTCGGGCACGCGCTGCAACCGCTCGCTCTGGCCGTCGTACGAGACTTCGTACGGCCGTCCGAACAGATTGTACTGCCAGCAAGCAATAACCCCCCAATAATTATCAACTCGTAGTGCTGCAATGGACCATGTAAATGCGTTTTGCATTGTCGGTGGTAGAATTGGAGAGATACCCCACCTGCAGGACCTCGAACGCCATGGTCTCACCATTGGACTCGGCCACATTGTGCAGCAGGGGGAAGGCGTTTTCCCACACCTTGATGG
Organism: Phytophthora pinifolia; assembly: GCA_000500225.2. Taxonomy (NCBI): domain Eukaryota; phylum Oomycota; class Peronosporomycetes; order Peronosporales; family Peronosporaceae; genus Phytophthora; species Phytophthora pinifolia. Next base: position 5,212 of record AWVW02056869.1, on the reverse strand, counting down.
TGGCGTCTCTCCCGTGGACTGCGAGCTGGAAGAGCGCCGAACAGAGCAGCAGAGACGGCGCCCACGCACGCCGCACGAGGCGCAGGAGCGGCGTCATGGCCGTTACGGTATGCGCTGAAGTAGCTTCATGTTGAAAATGGCGTGGTATAAACACCCGATTAAGTGCGAATTCCAGACAACTTCAACAACCTCATGGTCTAGCCGGGCTATGCTGTTCTTCAGTTCGCCGGGCGCGTCGCGATCCAGTACAGCGAGTTCGTTCGCGAGCTGCCGTCGTCGAAGAAGCTCATGTTCTGGACCTTCGCCCAGGCGGCCGTGGGGTCGATGATTGCCAAGTCCAGGTACGCGTAGCCCTTCCAGCGGTCGTCGATCGGGTCCTCGGCTCGGTCGAACGCCTGCTGCTGCAAAATCGGGTACTCTTCCTGGACATACGCGGGCTTCAAGAAGGCGTCCGTGATCGGCGTGAAGGGGATCATGTTGATCAGGTGCATGTGCTCCACTTGCGGGCCGAACCACGTCGTGTACGACACCTTCGTGGCCGCCACTTGGCCCGTCATCTTGTTGGCTGTGAAGATCGGTTCGTAGATGTCCGAGCTCGACGGCATCTGCCAGTACGTCTGCGCGCCACGGATCTCCAGGGCCAACAGGAGGTGGCCCATGTGCTCCACCTCCGGAACCTTGAACGACTTGCCCACGAGGTACACGCCGTAGTAGGCGTTAATGGCCTCACTCACGCTCTCCTGCGACTTGCCACCATCCAGCGTGTACACGCCACTGGCGAACGAGTGGCCGTCGAACCAGGAAAAGTGACGCGTGAACGGGAAGAAGGTGCTGCAAACACACACAAGACAACCACGTCAGCAGCTGTGTACTTCAAAGAGAGCACCAGTAGTCACAAGAGCGTACTCGCTCTGGTCAGGGCTGGCAATGTCGCGAACGATCGACATGACAGCCGCCTTGTGTGTCTTGACGAACGCCGGGCGGTACTTGCCCACAACCGAGACGGCGTACAGGAAGTATCCGTAGTGGAAGTGCTGCACAACAACAGACAATGCACACGTAAGCTCATCGAGCAAGCCAACTCGGCCTCAGCACACGTACGTGGTCGTTGTACCAGCCATTGCCGAAATCGGTCATCCAGAAGACGCCCTTCAGTCCCTCGAGCGAGCACAAGCCGCCCCAGCTACGGTCGTACACGAAGTGGTCCTTGTTCTGGCCGACCATCCACGGGGTCAGCCAGTCCTCCAGCTTGTCCAGCATGTCGTCACGAAGCTGCTCCTGGCCGAGCTTGTCTGCGATGAGAATCAACCGGGCTTGGCGCCCGATCTCCTTGCCGAAGTAGTACGGGTCGTCGGCCTCCGGCGTGTAGTTCGAGTCGTTGGCCAGGGCCACCTTGATGGCCGCCAGGTACTGCGGCTGGATCTGCACCTTCTCTTCCTGGAAGGAGGCGGTCGGCAGCGTCTCCTGCATCGCCCAGCAGCTGCCAAGCACCGGCGTCATGTACGACTTGAGCGTGCGGTGGCCAAACGTGCCAAGAACCTGGCTGTCCGACTTGAGCATGGCCACGTGATGCGGGTTCGCCAGCATCAGCAGCTCGGCCGTCGACGTCGAGTTCAAGTTCGGCTCGCCCAGATCCGGGAACCGCCTCGTCTTCCAGCAGAACGAGAACGACGCGTTGACGTCGTTGACGTCGGTCGTGACGGCCGAGCCCACGGGGTAGATGCTGGCAGCCTTGTCCAGCGCGTCTACCGCGCCCTGCGACGCTCCCTGCGGGACGATCGCGAGCCGCGCCGCTCCCGTGTACATGTCCGTGTCCACTAGACGGACGTTGGTGGGCGTGGTGAGCTCTCCGCGCCAGTTGTAAAGCCGGTAATCCTTCTCGTTGGCGAACTGCAGCTGCAGCGTGCGCACCTTGTCGAAGTACAGGAGCCACTTCTGCTGCGCCTTGGCGGTGCCGTTGGCGCTCGTTCCAGCGCCGTAGACCTCCAGGTCGATCTCGAAGCGGTTGCTCGTCCACGTCTGCAGCTCGTTCCAAGCGGCCAGCGGGTCCTTGTCCTGCACGGGCTGGCCGTTGATGGCCAGTACGCTCGAGTTGAACTCGAGCACGGGCAGCACGTTCTGGTACTCGACAGTGACGTAGGGCGAGCCGCGCACCATGGGCACCTTCATCCACTTCTTGTCCTCCTCGAAGTAGTACTGCAGCAGCACCGACAGCACGTCGAAGGCCACAACGTTCCTGCTGGTGCTGTTACCGTCTCCGAGCAGCGCACTGCCCGCCTCATTGCCGCCCAGCACCTTGTGGCTGTAGGCCGTGAAGCTGGCGTCCACGTTAAAGTACTCGACGATGGCGTCCTTGGTGGCCACACGGCGGGAGTCGCCGTACGAGACCTCCAGTCTTTTGGGCAGGCTGCGCACTGTGTAAGGACTGAGCGTGACCTCACCGCCGCCGGCATTGAGGCCGTGGCCGTCTGCCACCATGAGGTTGGACCAGAACTCGTTAGTAGGAAGCGAGCGCCCGAAGCCGCTGCGACGCACGAGCTTGGGCGGGATGGGGTGCAGCTTCTCCTCGAAGGGCGGCCGCATAGTCAGTAGCTCGGCGTCCGTGAGCTCGGCCACGGCGGCCGGAGCCTCAGGGCTCGAGGCTTTTCTGGTCGACTTGGCCGAGTCGTTGTCGCTGGCCATGAGCACGCAGATGGTGGCCACAGCCACCAGCGCCAGCGGAACGATCACATACAGCGCACGGCGAAGCGGGGGGCGCCGCGAGGGCGTCTGGCCCGAATGGCCCTGCAGCAACGGCGAGCTCTCGGTCACGGCCATCACCTGAGTTGCACGAGGCGAAATATCGAATGATGGGACTGAGTCGAGGAAGATACGTGTACAGCTATCATTTCACTACATTAACCTTGCTTTCACTATGGAAGATGTTGAAGCGAAATGATGGCGCCAGAAGTACGTCAGCGTTTGGTGCTTGGGAGTCAATTAGAAGAGCTACAGTGTAATTAGGGGTGGCTGGCTACGAGAGCTCGCCTGTGCCGTAGGTGGTCATGACCTCGTAGGTGGGCTGCGGGGCCGGCTGGAAGCGGCGCCAGATCAAATACGCGCTGGACACGGCCAGGTTGAACAGCCCGCAGGTGACCCACACGTGCTGCTTCTGCGCAAGCAGCACGCCTGAGAGCACCAGGATCTTGGGCACCGTGATGCACCAGGCGCCAGTGTTGCCGAACGGCACTGCGAACGGGCGCTCCGTGTGTTTCTCCACGTACTTGAGGCGCAAGAACGCGAAGAACTCAAGCAGCAGCGTGAGACTACAGAGGAGCAGACAAGCACAACGTTAGACCGCTGTCTGCTAGCATCTTGGCGCGCAGGCGAGCACGTACTTGTTGAAAAACGTGTCAAGCACCACCAAGAACTCGAACGAGAAGTTCATGAGCACGCCCGTGGTCAAGGATTGGAAGATCACCGCCGCGATCGGCGTCCCGAAGCGCTTCCACTCGACGGTGAGGAAGGAGGGCAGCATCTTGTAGTCCGCGGTCGCCCACAGTGCACGCGAGCTGCAGGCCATCACGACGTTGAACTCGCCCAGCGTCGCAACAACAGCGGCCATGCCGACCCAGACGCCCAGCCACGGGGCGACCGTCATGGCGATCGTCTCCAGCGAGCCCTCGTGCCACAGCGAGAAATCAGGCTGCACCATGACACCAGCAGCGACTGCAAGTACGACAACGGCAACGCAGTTATGGCGTGAGTACCGTCGCACAATAGATAGCCAACAGCCGAGTGCAAGCGAACCTGGGAAGGCGTAGTTGATGGTAATCAGAACCATCGCGATCATAATGGCAATCGGGTACGTCCGTCCGCCATCCTTGACCTCGCCAGCTACACAGCCCAGCGAGTCCCAGCCTGCACAGCAGAGAATCAGACACGACCGCCAATACCGTTTATCCAACAACGCCTACCTTGGTAGTTCCACAAGATCGTGGAGAGGAACACGGACCAGTCAATTTGCGGCGTCACGGTGCCCCACGTAGACAAGTTGAAGGTCTTAACCGACAATGGCTCCAAGATGAACGGCGCGAGCACGAAGAGCGACATGAGCACCGAGGCCATCGCCACTGCGCGCATCCCGACAGCGTTTGACGTGAACACAAGCACCAGAGCCGAGCACTTGACCAGCCACTGCTCCGTGCCCGACAGCGTGTAGCCGTATCCCGACGCCACGAAAGCCTCGACGTAGCTGCAGAACAGAACGGGGTACGTGGGCAGGTCACAGACGTTGCTGGCGATGCTGTTGAAGGCGTTCACCCAGCCCGCGTACTGGCCCAGTCCGCGGCGCACCCAGAGGATGTAGCCTCCGTTCTCGTCAATCATTGAGCTGAGCTCGGCTGTCTGTTTCCGAGCAAGAGTTCGTCAGTCATGGCGTACGGGCTAAAGGCCACCCACCTCAACTCACCATCAGCGCTTGTGGCAGCCCCCACGTGAACGGCAACAACACCACCGCCAGCAGCACCGGGTATGCACCCGCCGCTCGCACGGCACCTTCGACACCGAACGGTCCTGCAGCCACTGCGAAGTAGGCGATGAAGCCGAGCGTGAAGTGGTTGATAGTGCGCGCCTTGGCCCTACCGCCCTGCTTGCGCGCCTGCTCCTCGATCTCCTCATACTCGAGGCGGCTCTCTAGCAGGCCGTGATGGCCCAGCGGAGTCGGCACATTGCGCCACGACTTGAGCGGTGAGCGGTCCGCGGACGACGGCGGCACCAGCTGCAGCTCGTAGCACTCGTCGCGCGAGTCGAAGCGCGTGCGGATCTCTGGGCGGACGGAGCCGCGCTCTGAGCCGGTGGTGGTCATGGCGTCTATGGTTCTGATAGTGCAGCGGTCGCTCCCAATTACCAGCCTATCGACGGGCGGCGCAGGAACTCGTGGTCGCGGTGGTCAGCTAGCTCTAGGGCATCCGTTACCTTTGAGAGTTGGGTTCTGAAAAGCTCACCTTACACCATTGTACATAATATTGTGTGGGCACGTAGAGCGACGTGGACTACGTTAAGTGCAACACACCGATAGCGCAACTTATCTCGCCGCCGAGCCTGCTCCAGTCATTTGAAGGCGGCCGACGGTCAACAGACATCTCCACTTTCGATTTCGACGACGAGGAGCCCAGTACCGCTCATCCCTCAACGTCTGCGAGCGGGTATAGTATGCAGCACAAAGCGAGCG
>KV737362.1:2022-14094 GCA_000500225.2 Phytophthora pinifolia | reverse complement strand
CGTCATTTTTAAGGAGCACACTCTCACCGAAGCATCATCTGCTTGAGACGCCAATCTTCCAAGACGACAACTTGCTCTCTCTCCTCTCCTCTCGACTCGGGTGAAAATTGGTGATGGATCTGCCGAAGAACGGATTCGACCGACTGGTGTTCCTCCACACGTGGCTATTCTTTGCGAGATGAAGTGGCTAAAAGACGGCTTGATGGAGACGCTGTCCAAAATTGAGGAAGCTCGAGCTGGTACGGTCCGGGACATTATGGCCGAGCTAGAGAAACGGGCTATTGGCGCTGGGACAGTTACCTACGATGGACTTCATGATGCAATAAGGACGTGCCTTCAAGAGACCGGTGTCGCGGATCTCGTTGAGAAGCTGAACAGCTCACGCGCCTGGCACCAACAGCACAGAAGAAGGTGCAGAAAGTCAGCCATGCCATTATTCGGGTGGCAAGTTCCGCCGTGTCCCCGCCGAATTTGACATCCCCGACTGCTCTGTCCGACATGTTTGGGTCCTCTGGATGTGCGGAAATAAGGCTAAGCAAGTTCCTCCTCTCCGCCTTCTTGATGGCCACGATATGCCAAGTCGCAAGCTGCAAAAACGCCTGAGCCAGCTACGCTATGTGATGCGAAAGATCGAGAGCCGTGCAACTTCGAAAGGCCTTCTCCAACGCACGCTGGCTATCGAGGAAGCGATGAAGGTCTTCATGGATTGCTCTGATAGTGTCGCCGTGCCTGACACCACGGAGCACTCACGAAAGCGGCGACGTGGGCAGCTCAGTTGGGCAACAGTCGGGAAGCTGCTGCGGAAGAAAGCCAAAACCACAGTGAGTTAGTGTCTGCGCATGACCAGCACAGCTAGCTACCAGGAAGTACATGTCGCCTTTGGCGTAGATGAGCTCTGTGCTGCTTCGGCTTTGGTGCTTATGCTGCTTCGCCAAATCCTACCTATCAAACTTCATACAAAACCTCTGGGTCTGACAAACGTCTGACGAGTTCCGTCTAAGAGTCATTGGGGTTTGCTGTATTCAGAAACTCGCGCTATCCCACAAAGCACAACCAACACGGACTCCGAAAGGTCTCTATTAATAATGGTAGCTCATGCCACTATACTCGCGTGGACCACACGTCTCGACTGCCAAAATCCATCGAAACCCAGCAAGCGGCATACTCCAGATACGAATCAAAAAGCATGATGCTGCGCAATGTGTGGCTGCGCCATGGCGCCTTGGCGCGGCGGCTGCTGTCGAGCACGACGGCTACTCCCTCCGCGTCGGTGACCGAGGTCATGGAGCGCTTCCAGAATGTGCCAAAGTTCCAGCAGTACCCGCACTTCTTCCCCGTGAGCATGTCGTTGCAGGAATACCAGAGCAAGTTCGACGGTCTTGAGCCCAAAGCTCGCTGCACTGAGGATGACGTGGCGTTGGCCGGTGCGTTGTTGGATTCAGCTATAAGGAGATATTGCAATAGTCCTGACAATGCTCATTGTGGCAGGCCGAGTGGTGGCGATTCGCCATGCCAGCAAGAACCTCGTGTTCCTGGATCTGCAGAGCGACGGCCGCACGGTGCAAGTTCTGTCGGAGGTCAAACACTTTGAAGGCCGCGGAGAGGACGCTGTGGCGGGTGACAAGGAGGCTGCGAAGAAGGAGTTCAGGGCGCTCCACGAGAGTCTCCGTCGCGGAGATATCATTGGCGTCAAGGGGTTCCCTGGCAAGTCCGGCAAAGGAGAGCTGAGTATCATCCCGAGGCAACTTGAGGTACTAGCGCCATGTATCCAGCCCTTCCCTAACAGCAAGTACGGCATCAAAGAGCCGGTAAGCGCAGTGGTTTGTTATTGGTTGCTTGGAGGACTTCGAATTGATCGACGTGTGCTTTGGTGACAGGAAATCCGCTTCCGCAAGAAGTATCTGGACCTGCTGACCAACCCCGGTGTACGCCAGATCTTCGAGACGCGCGTCAAGGTGGTGCGTGGCATTCGAAGGTATCTGGAAGACCGCAACTTCGTAGAAGTGGAGACGCCGATGCTGTTCTCGGCGGCGGGCGGCGCAGCTGCTCAGCCGTTCGTCACCAACTCGCGCGCGCTCGGCAAGGAGCTGTACCTGCGAATTGCGCCGGAACTTTTCCTCAAGCAATTGGTGATCGGCGGCTTTGATCGCGTGTTTGAAATCGGCAAAGTCTTCCGAAATGAAGGCATCGACGCCACGCACAACCCGGAGTTCACGATCTGCGAGTTCTACCAGGCGTACGCGGACTACAACACGCTCATGGACACGGCCGAGGAGATGATCTCCGGCATCACGAAGGACGTGACTGGGTCATACAAGATCCAGTACCCGGTCGATGATGCGAGCAGTGAGGCCGCGGAGGGCACCGATGACGAGCCTACCACGGTGGAGATCGACTTCACGCCGCCCTTCAAGCGGCTCCCGATCCTTGAGACGCTCGAGGAGTGTCTGGGCGAGAAGCTGCCGGACGTAAATTCACCAGGTACGGAGGCGTGCGCCATGCAAAATAAGGTTGTGCTCACTCTTGTGGTGCTGTTGTTACCCGTGTAGACTCGATTCCGGTGTTGCTGGAGCTGTGCGAGCGCCACAGCGTGGAGTGCGCGAAGCCGCACACATGCACGCGGCTGGTGGACAAGCTGATCGGCCACTTCGTGGAGCCGCAGTGCGTGAACCCGACGTTCCTGTACAACCACCCAAAGTGCATGAGCCCGCTGGCCAAGGCGCACCGCGAGCAGGAGGGCGTGACCGAGCGCTTCGAGCTGTTCGTGGCGGGCAAGGAGCTGTGCAATGCGTACACGGAGCTGAATGACCCGTTCGACCAGCGCCAGCGCTTCTCAGCGCAGCAGGTGGACCAGCAGCGCGGCGACAGCGAGGCGCACAGCAAGGACGACGAGTTCTGCACGGCGCTCGAGTACGGCCTGCCACCCACCGGAGGCTTCGGCATCGGCATTGACCGGCTGGTCATGCTGCTCGCGGGCAAGCCCCACATCCGGGTGCGTAGCTGTCGGCTTCATTGCTTGCTTCTTACCCCATCTAACTGATCCGTTCGTGCTGCTGACTGCAGGAGGTGATCATGTTCCCGGCCATGAAGCCCAAGGAGGACGTCGAGCAGCCGTGAGCGCAGCAGTTTGGCTCCGCAGCTCATTGAACTTGGCAGCCGCTTCAATGACGTTGAATCAACGTACTTCAACGGCTGCTTGCTAAACAATGTGCAGATGAGAGCGAATCTTGTCGCCGAAATCGCCGCCAACAATAGACACCTGCATGTTACTTGAGACCCTTTAAACGTGCTGCCAGGTTAATGCGGGCTCGCCGACAATGCTGGCCCCAGCTGCACCACGCGCTTGCACACAGCGGCAGTAGAGACGCGCTTGAGACGGACCGATTGATCGCAGGTTTTCTAATCAGCCTGTGAAAAAGCGCACCGCGTGACGCGCGCGCTGTGGCGCCCGCAGAGAGCCAATCAAGGCGCATGCGTTCATACACGTACGCTCGCTGCTGGGCATCTAATCAAGCGGGACAATGATAGGATTCCTATCGAGGATACTACTGTATTCGGTGGTATCTGTACCGGTGCAGGTCTTGCCGTAAACCGTCAGGTCGCTGCAGCGTGCGCTGGCTGCCAGATATCAAAACCGCATATCCTGACGGTTGTCATGGCCGCCACGTCGACGACTCCAAGCAGCCTGCCTTTCAAATGACAAAATTGGCACGGCCACCAACTGGTTGAATCTCCGCTCGAGGACGCGCAATGGCAGAAGGCATGAAGCAACGGCGTTTAACACCGACGTTTCGCAGGCGTTGGCAACCGCTGAGAGCCGACAAGGTCTCCGTTGCCGTTGAAATACAGCCCTCCCCGCTTGACGTGGAAATACAATATTCGAGAGCTTCATGGCTCTGCAAGACTATACTAGCTGCAAATAAGTGACGTGTAACCTCTCAAACAAAACCCATCCGATCCGACAGGGTATCTATTCCTCACTGTTGTGGGCAGGAAAGTTGGCTCGTCTGGATGGCTCCGCTCCGCAAGCGCACGTCACAAGCACTTCACTTGCCTTTCGGCCGTGTGAAGCTCAAGCGTGCACCTCCTCCATTTGACAATGCCCGTCGTAAGCGTGGGCTTTATCGGATCGGGCCGCCTGGCCGAGCGCGTGGCCCGCGAGCTGGTCAAGAACGTGACGCCGCAGCGCAAGTTCAGCTACAAGAAGCAGCGGCTCGTGTCCACTTTGCTGGCCTCGGACCCGTCGGCCGAACGCCGCCAGGTCTTCACCGGTTTGGGCTTCACCACTACCGAGGCGAACCAGGACGTACTGGCCGACTGCGACCTCGTGTTCCTGGGCACCGACGCGCGCGAGGCGCTGGCCACGCAGCCCACCAACGCGCAGACGCTATACGTGAGTCTCATGGGCGACCTGCCGGCGCAGCAGGTGGAGCAGCTGCTGTGTCCCGGCGCCAAGGTCATCCGCATGATGCCGCGGAGTTATCTGGAGAGGCAGGGCCTGCCCAAGGGTGTGTTGCCGCCGCGCTCGTGGGCTACTGTGCGTGGCTCGCATGTGAGCGATCAGGACCTGGAGAAGGTCATGCGGATCGCCGGAATGGACAACTGCGTCGAGGTGGACGAGGATCTCACGTCCTGGTCCTTTCCGCACGAGCACGAGGGCCAGGGACTCATCCACCAATTCGTCAGCACCATCAGCGACCACGCCGTCACCGCTTCCAATGCTGTGCACGAGCTGGAGGAGCGCGGCATCCACCTCGGAGATGACTCCGACGCTGATGCTGAGCCGGTGGAGGCCGACTTCAAGGACATGTACGAGGTCGGCCTCGCACTCGGCTCGGGCGAGTTCTCCACGGTTTTCCAGGCCACGCACCGCGAAACGGGCGAGAAGTTCGCGGTCAAGTCCATCAAGGACGACGCCCTGACCCAGGAAGGATGCCAGGTGCTGATCGCCGAGGTGGGCGCGCTCAACCGCCTCAAACACCCCAACATCATCGCGCACCACGGCTTCTACAACGAGGACGGTACGTACCTGCTCGTGCTCGACTACTGCAACCGCGGCAGCCTCCGTGGCCTGATCGATGAGCAGAGGGTCATCCCGGAGCAACTCGCCAAGGATCTCCTCAAACAGACGCTGTCAGCGCTCGAGTACTGCCACTCCATGGGGCAGGTGCACCGAGATGTCAAGGCCGAGAATGTGCTGCTCTCGGAGAACGAGGACGGCTCGCTGACGGCCAAACTGGCCGACTTTGGCCTCTCGGAGGAGCTGCAGCTGGCGAACCGCCGCCTCCAGTCCATGTGCGGTACTCCGCAGTACCTGAGCCCGGAGCTCGTGTCTGGTCGCCTGCACGGCACGCCCGCCGACATCTGGAGCTTGGGCATCATGAGCTACATGATGCTCAGTGGCCTTGTGCCGTTCGACGAGGCCAGGAACGACGCCGAGCTGTTCAAACTCATCAGCCTCGGCGCTGTTTGGTATGATCAGCCTCAATGGAGCAATGTGTCCCCTGCAGCCAAGAGCTTCGTGCAGAGCATGCTCGAGGTCTCGCCCGACTCGCGTGCCACAGCAACGGAGCTGTTGAAGCACGAGTGGCTTCAAGACGTCTGAGGATGGCTACATCCTGTGCTGCAGCATTATTATTAGGTCTAGTATCCCAGTGAGTAGGTTTATCATCAAATTTCACAGTTGTTTTGTTTCAACCAATTTTACCTATTTTAAAATTTTGTTTTATCCAATCGAGCGCAAATTGCGCGGGTGAAAAAGTTGCAGTATTTGAAAATGGCGCTATCGACCAGCGTTGAGCAGTGGAGCTGCCCGCTCTGCACGCTGCTCAACAACGCCGAGGACAACTGCTGCATGGCATGCGACAATTCTCGCCCTCCTGCCGAGCAGCTCCGCAAGTCTCAGCCCTTAGCGCCTCCTGCCATCGTCGCTACAGCCTCCAACGTCTTCCGACCCGCATCGGGAATCTTCTTCAGCTCCTTACCGCGGAAGCAGGTGGATTCAAGCGCTGCTGCTGCGTGGAGACAAGAGTCAAGACTCGTGGTGAATCGACGACGCGGCAATAAATGGAGAAAAGCGACTGAAGGTAGAGAGAAGAAGGTGGAGAGCGAGCAGGATGAGACAGGCGGTGTAACGCAAAATGCAGGCTTTACGGGGACGGAGAGGGATGGAGAACAGGCCGCAGATGTGGGCAAGGAATTGCAGCGCAAGGACATAGCTATGGAGGTGGTGGACGTGACGAAACAGACGCAGGAGAGGCAGGACGAGGAGGATACGGCGCTGGACATGGAGGAGCCTTGCTTTAACCTGCTGGGGTCTGGAGCCGCGGTCTTCGCTGCTCCGGAGCAAGAGGATGTGCTGGAGTATCTGTGTCCTACTGATGAAACCAAGAGTCGAGAGGGGAGTGAAGAAGTTGATTTTGGCCGGGAGCAGGAGCAGGAGGCAGTGGAGCCGCCACCGCGCTACCCTGGCTTCATGCCTGCGAGTAAAGTGGTGATCGACGAGCCAGCTATTGAAGAAAAGTTGGCGAGTGCAGGATTGGACTTGAGTGATTCAGATGACGATGAAGAGCCAAAGAAGCTGGGAAGACCCAAGGACGACTCGTGGGAAGAGCAGTGGGTGTGTCGGATGTGTACCAGTCTGAACGACCAGATCGCGATCGAGTGCATGAGCTGCATGTGCACGCGATTCCAGGATGATTCAGCCCCCAAGGAAACACCTGCAAGCTCGAACTTGCAATGGACGTGCCATATCTGCTCGACTCTAAATTCCCCGGGGCTGATGGACTGCCAAATGTGCTTCAGTGCACGTAAGCCCGGTGCTCAAGCATCCTCAGACGACAGGTGGTCGTGCCCTGTCTGCACGACTTCGAACGCCCCTGACACGACGAGGTGTGAAGCTTGTGCCCGTACGCGCGACAAGCAGCCGGAAAAAGTCTCTCGAATGCGTCTGGAATGCCCAGTGTGCACGAATGTCAACGCTCCGGGAAGCACGCGATGTGAACTGTGTGACTCGGCTCTTCAATCAGGTAAGGCTTGCTCTATCTGCGTAGATTTCGTTGTCCACTAACGCTTGTGCAACCTTTTTTCTTAAAGAAGGGGCAAGCAACGACTTCGTGGATTTATCCTCCAGCCCACTCGAACGCAACGCTAGCTACACTGATTTGGAGAATCCTTACGCCGATTTATCGCAGTACAACGACTATGCTGTGCCAAGTGACGGCGCCGACCCCGACGACGACTACGTTGAGGAGATCTCCGACCATGAGGTGAGCGGCATCGCATCTCGTCTGCTCGAACTCAGTTTTCACATCGCGTGTCTCCTGTTTAATCTCTCGTAGCGGCCTCCGATGTTATCCAGCAACACGCGCCCGGTGGTCAGGCGAGCGGACCTGAGGGAACTCGAGCATTTCGTGTCCATGGAAGACCTGCGTCGCGATTACAGCTGCCGTATCGACTACAGCAAGATGTTTGCAGGCCAGAGGTACGCTCAGGACTTGACTGATTACCAAGCTCCAGCCTCAAATGGTTTCACGTCTAACACTGCTCCTGTTGCTCAGGTCTCGCAAGTCATACGCTGACCGTCTCGCAACCAGGAAAGCAGAGTCGCGAAAGCGGCTGCGAGGTGCGGCTCAGAAGGCAGGTGGGGCTTCTGCATCAACGCCACGCGGTGGCAAAGCAGCTCGCGGCAAGAAGAAGCGGAAATCACCTGCTGCGTCACGACGAGGTACGAATTGGCTCGGTCGAGCGTAGCTTTCAAGACTCTAACTGGGTCATGCATTAACCACAGCTTCCGGGAGTAGCGCAAAGGCACCGAAGGCCAAGCGAGCCAAGAAAAATGGCGCTCCGGCACACCGAGCAAGTTCAGCCACGTCGTACTCCTCCGGTATCAACCACTACGATGACTCGGCGGGTGCAGACCTAGGCGGAGACGTCACCACCATGGCGTGGGAAGGTGTCGGATCTGCCGGCTACCTCTAACTCGCTATCTAACCTGCTATTTATTAAACACGTCGTGAGCTTTCTTGCACTCAAGCGACGGTCGAAGGTCGCTGGAAAATCTTCCTGTCAAGAGTCGAGCGACGGTTCAAAGGTTTGTGGCTCTGCTGTTAGTGCGCAGCTCGACAGAGCCGAACGGTGCTGCGATGACGACGTTGGAGGAAGCTAAGGCCTTCTTGAAGAAGGAGGCGCCCGATGGGACGAACCTGTACGACCACCTCGGAGACGTGCTGCTCAAGATCATCGTTGAGCGCCCGGAGAACCTCCATGAGAGCTTCGAGAATATCTCCACACTGGTGAAGCAGCAGCGCTACGCGGCACCCCAACAACCGCCCTCGGTGGATGGCGGGTCGCATCTATCAAGCTCCAAGAAACTAGCCGTCCGTGGACATCGTTTTCGTGCTGCAACGTCTTTCCCTAGCTAACCTTTGGGTTTTCTGCCACTATGTAGCAAGCACACCAAGAAAGCTGGTGCAAGGCGGCATTCGAGCTGCTCAAGCTGAAGACGGGGGATGACGCGCCACCCGAGCCTGCTACCGGAATGGCCGACTTACTCGACGAAGCCAACATGTTCGAGTGGGCGGGCTTGGGATTCTCCAAGGGCGAGACATTTCGCCTGTCGTTGGCTCTCCAGCGTCTGGCCCAAGGCAACGGCACCGTGAACATGCGCTTCTGGGGCAAGATTTTAGGCCGTGGAATGGACTACTACGTCGCTGAAGGCGAGTTGCCGACGCCGTACGAGCCAGAGGACCCCGAAGCCGAGGAAGGGGCCACAGGAGTCAACAAGCTCACGTACTGGGTCATGAAAGATAACGGAGCGTACCAGTGGGTCCAGCTGCCTCCCGTCCGCCGTGAACAGATCTTGGCAGCTCGGCAGCTTCGCCGCTACGTGCGAGAAGACTTGGAGGCTCCTGTCCTCGGGCACCCGCCCTTCCCCGGCTTGGAGAAGAACTATCTGCGAGCGCAGATTGCACGTATTACTTCAGGCACCGTGCTGTGCCCTGCTGGGTATTTCCAGGCCACCGAAGAAGGCGACATCACTCCTGCTGAAGAACCCGAGATCAAGGCGGCTGCCGAGCTCGTTGATCTGGGAAGCTGGACGCATTTTACGAAAGAGATCAACGCTCGCTACGGCCGAATGACGCCCATGCCGCCTCAGACCAACGCGGATGGAGAGGAGGAGCCACGCGAAGGAGAAGAGTTTGCCCCGCCACTTCGTGCTCTGCACGAGGATAAACCCGTTTCGTGGCGCGTCGACCGACTACCAGCAACGATTCAGCCCGCAGTGGGCGAGGTGGCGGTCGTGCGCAGTCTTGTGTGGCCTGGAGCGGTGAGTATCGCGGTGGGCAAGAAGTTCCTCAACGTGTACGTCGGCCACGGTGTCAAGTTTCTCGCGGAGCCGTTCCAGCTGCCAGCCCCGCAGCGACTGCAAGCTGGTAGTGGCGTGGGTCTAAGCGAGGGCAACCCAGAAGGAGAGAGCAAGCCATCGTTACGCTGCGAGATTCCAGTTGAGCAGCCCGACCTGATGGAAGATCCGTCCCCGCCAGCAGAGGAGGAGGAATGATCTCCTTGCGTAGCAGCATCCATGCTAAATTGATCCCTAGGTTTTCTTCGGGTCTGGACTATCTTACTCTGCTTGATCATCGCTCCGCCCACCGCAGACATACAGCTCGTTGCGAGAAATGGCCCAAACCTCGGGCGTACCGTCGTAGCGACTTCCGTAGTGGCCAGGCTTCAACTGCACCTGCTGCACCAGCGTGGGGCGCTTGCGGCTGGTAGCCGGATGCTGCACCTCGAGCGAGGCGACGCAGCGTCCACTTTGCAAGTCGAAGCTGTTCACTGCCATTGGATGTTGTGAATCTCCTCCAGAGACCACAACAGACTCGAAGTCGTCGATAGCGCAGCGCAGACTTGGGAGATAACGTTTCGGCGCTCCCGTCATGAATTCAACCACGGGTTTGTACGTTCGGAGGTCCACCAAGCGTAGCTCACCGTTTGATCGCTGCACCACGGCTCGACGACAGTCGTTCAGCACGTGGAGGTCGAGAATGGAACCTGCAGTTTCTCCCGCTTCAGGCTTCGCTTCCCACTCGAACGCTCGGCGAGGGGAACGGAGGTCCCAACCCCACAAGCCACCACTCTTCGTACCGTTCGCTATAACGTGGCCCTACCCGTTTGCACGAACAAGTGAAGTTAGCTCCCCGATTCCGAACAGTTCTAGCAGTTCTACAACACGAACCGTGCTGAAGAAACTCTGAGCGTGCACGTCGCTAGTAATAACACCGGTTGGCGGGAGCTGGAGCTTGCCGACTGCTCCTACCGTATCCGCGTATGCAGCGCACCGCGGACTGAGCACACAAGACCCAGTCAGCTCCGAGAAACAGAAGCAACGAGCTTATGAAAGTCGCACCCGCCACAGCCCACGCTGAGCCTGCTCGGAGTGATCGGATCCCTAGTTTGAAAACGGAAAATGGAAAGTCAAAGAGTGCCTTTGCGAGAAAAACATCATAACCTGCTAGCACTGCAACCAACCACGTAGCTGTCCATGGATCCACAAATTTCAGTTTCTGATACCGGCAGCACAAACACAGGAAATGAGCCGCTTTTTGTAAGGATCTCAGCTGGATAAAGATGCAGAACGTACCATCATGCGTGCAGTAGATAGTTCCACAACGCCACGGATGTGTTGGTCTCCGACGTGCACAAGGGCCACGCTACCCGACGGCGTCTGCGAGTTGCCTCTCTGGCCAGTCCCAAGGCTGCACACTAGTATATCCATTTCCTGGACTGGTCGCCATTCCACCGACGTGATCACTCCGCCGATGCTAAAAGTGCTCATCGGCAACACTCGCTGCGAAGGCGTGACTGACCCAGCAGCAGGCTGCATTTGACTCAGTCCCAGTATAGTCAGCCGGCCTCCGCTAGCTACAGTCGGGGTCATCACAAATATCAAGTTCCAATAAAAAAGCACTACAACGATAACCAAAACAACGGTAAACTTACCGCCAATGGCTCCCAGATTGCTTGCTTTTGGATGCAGCGCCAGCGCAGTCAGTCGACCGTCATTTTCCACGTCCTGGGCTTTTATCACTTGCGACGACTTCGCACAACCACAACATTGTTTACAACTTTGGATCAAATATGAAGAAAAAAACATAAATCTCCATTACCAGACACCCGGACAGCAACTGCGGGATAAGTTCTTGATGGTCTCGACCTCGTGCGCTCCAGCTAAAGTCACTTTGTCGTTGGTCCAAGTAGGCCACCCAATTGTGACCAACCCCGTACCCACGCCAAACCTTCACTTTAGGTTCCACTTTCATCTCAGGAACTCGTTGCTGCTCGAACTGTCCACGGTGAAGTCGTTCCGACGCTGAAGAAGAGCGGAAGTACCGACGCTTTGTCTCGTCGTAGTAGAATCCTGGTAGAACTTGGGGGACTACTGGAGCTGCTGGGGCTTCTTGGGCAGCGTTTTCGGTCGTTTGGCTGCGAGCACTGGCGCGTTGGGCCTCCAGAGCCTCGAGAAACCTGCGTCGAGCGGCCTCTTCGTCCTGCGGAGGCGCCACACGCCGCTTCTTGCGGCGGCCATTATTGCCAGCCATGGAGATGTTTGTTGTTGTAATTTAGCTGTCGATTTTCTATTGTCTATTTTCTAAGTACGAAATCCGAAATGCTCGCTCCGAATTATCTTGCCCTGACGCGTCCGCGACGGCCACCAGCCAGGCGACCTGGTTCCCTGCCGTCCTCCGATTTAATCCGGTAGGGATTCGTGTTAGCTTCTCGAAGTTGCACGTGTGGAGCTTATGATACATTGTACGAAGTTACCATGTTTCATAGCGATCCATTGAGTATTGATGCCCCTGCCCTCTTAGCGAGCAAGAAATCGGCCTCCATTATGTCTTGCTAACTCCTGGCCTCGCATCGACGTAAATATACCCTAACCGCATTCTTACTTGCGGCTTGCATTCACATAACAAGCGGATGCTAGCACAAAAACAGCTGGGTGGTCTGTTACTTGCCCGCCCTGTGACCTTGCTAATTATCGGTAGTTACTTAGTTGCTACCCTAATCGGC
>KV737360.1:3303-13863 GCA_000500225.2 Phytophthora pinifolia | reverse complement strand
GCTCGCAAGCCGACGAGGATGATCAGTCACGCTCGCCTCTCACTGATCCTGAGGCACCTGACGACACGGCTAACTCGGAAGAAATCGGCATCCTGTCGGAGTTGATTCTTGGTGCCTATACCAAAGCGAGTGGTCGTATTTACGCGGAGGTGCAAAACGTGCTCATGGGGCAAATGGTGGGTCAAGGAGCGTGACTGCAGCTTTCGAGTGCTGTCAAAACTAGGAATTTCAGAACAAAAACACCAAAATGAAACTGCTGAAATCTGCCTTCCAAAACCTGTATAAAACGGTTTGGTCAAGTTTAATCGGTATTTTATTTACCCTATAAAAATATTTGAGGACCCGATCAAGGAGTCATAAAACCGGTCATTAAAACCGGGTCATTAAACCGAATTGTTTGGTGAGACCAAAAAGTGGTCTCACCAAACAATTCGTTTGATGCCCTTTTATCTCGTTTTATGACACCCTGAAGTTGCAACGTTATCAAACTAATATCTCGATTTCACTATGTTCTCAACCACTACTTCTATTGAGCAAGCGATCGTTAGAATTGAAGTTCAAACGATCTTGCGCAGGCGCTGAGTTTTCCCGCGCGCGCGATATTTTGGCAGTTCGATGGCTGCCATTCGAGAACTCGCCGCGTACAGCACAAGCGCTGCAGGTCGTCTGCCCCAAGGCAAGTTAGCGTGCTTGTCGTCACTGTCTGGTTGGCAGGCTTTAGTTTACCCGTGGAATGAAGGGCAAGAGCAGCTCAACCACGAGCCAGGAAGAACGAGAGAAGCCCTGGCGGCCGCTTCCGGTATGTACTCGCTTCACGCTTATACGATCTCACACTAACCATGGCGTTTTGAACCAGGAGTCGTTGTGGCCACAGGCTGACCGCACGAGGCTGCAGGAATCGCGTAAAGCGTACAGAGAATTCGTCCTCGCCGGCTTCGATCGAATCCACCGACGTACGTCCCTGTCCCGTGACTTCCCTTGTGTTTGTACGGTCTGCTTATCGTTCTGTATTTGGTGCAGGCGCGACCAATATTACCAAGAGGGGCCCTCGCAACGTTGGGGCGAGTCTATCCCAGGCCCCGCGCCCGAAGCCGTCAAGTCTATCGCGCAGTCGTCCACGCCGAGATCTTCGTTTCTGGTGTTGCGCTCGGGGCCTGTTATTCGACACCCATTTATCTTCGCTGCAGGGACCATCCAAGTGGAGACCATGTCGAGTTGCGAGTTATCTCCTGTCGACCCGTGCGCTTCTTGCTTCGATTCAAACGTGAGGCCTATCTCGGGTGTTGGTCCGACCATTCCGTTGCCTAGCGGAATGGCGGCGGCCTCTACGCGGAACCCATCCTTGTTCCCTGAACCATCGACACCTCGTTCTTCTAGAGTACTGTGCGCACCGTGGACACCAAGCTCTCAGACGTCGACCCGCGCGCCGGGGACGCCAAGCTCCCAGACGTCTGTAGGCTCCACCTCGGTCTCGCCGTAGTGGGGACCCATTGTTCTCTGTCTCCTCTGAACGGACCCGGGCGACCTCATTTTCGGTATCCGTTGCCGCTGATCAGGTCCCCGAGAGGCGTGGTGTCATTGACCGGAGGACCAGCATCGACGTGGGGAATGCCCGTCAACTGTTCACGGATCGAGCTCATGGGACTCCCGTTTCTGTCGATGACGAGCGTCTCCGAGGATTCGACAACCCGTTCTGGTTCTCAGAAGCGTTCGAGCCCGACGGCTACGATACCGAGACACCCAGCCTCGTACTATCCCGCCCCACGAAATTCTCACCGCGTGGCCAGAATGCTCCAAGGACCCCAACTCCACCTCCCATAACTACGACTGGAGACCGTCTTCCGGAAGGCTGGGCGTACGAGGCGTGGCCAACCGACGTGCGCGTCCTGACGGAGCAATTCAACCCGAGCCACTGGTCTTTCCCGCCCGTTTCGATCGGCGTGCGCGACGGAGCAGGGTGTGGCTGCGAGCGACGCTGCAGAGCATCAAGTTGCTTCAACGCAAGTGAAAATCGGTTCTGCACTCCCCAGAACTGCGTGTTCAGCGGGTTGTGCGGGAACTCGCTACGCGAGAATGGAGCGCTCTCTATTGGACGGAATCTCCGTACCGGCATGCGAGGCGTAGTGGCGCGAGACATCATTGCGGCCGGTGAGGCTATCGGAGAGTACCTCGGACACATGCAGCTCTTCGGGCCGCCGTGTCTTAACGGCCCAGCGAACGAGGGTTACCGTATGCATCTGAAGACGCGATCTGCGGGCAACAAGCACGTGGGCATCGACGCGTTGGACGTGGGGGGTAAGCTACGATTCCTGAACCATGCGTGCAACCCCTCCGCTCGTTTCCACGAGGTGCAGACTGGGCGCAGATTGACCGTCGTAGTTGTCTCTGTGCGTGAGGTTCTGCCAGGCGAGGAGGTCACGGTCTCGTTCGGGGACCGTCTCTTGTTCGTTTGCCGCTGTGGCTGGGTCGGGTGTCAACATCGAGACATCCAACACTTGCCGGACCTCCCCGAAAAACACGCGGCGTGAACAAGCGCCACCGTCACGGTCGTGCTCGCTGGACAATACTTGGAAGTACATGTCAGCCAAAAAAAAAACGCATCTATAAACTTTGACCAAGCATGTGCCATCGTAGAGAATTAACTGTTTCCGTGTCGAGGTAGTTCTGCTGAAGCTGTTTCGGTGGTGTCTCCATGTGATGTCGCTCTATCAAAGTACTGGATTACATTTTGCCGGATATGCAGCCCCGCTGTGCTTTTCCTCTCTGTTTGTAGCTTCTAAAATTTCGAAAGTGAGCACTTGTCAATAGTGAATCCAAGTAATTTGACCTTGCTGATTTGGGTTGCGGGTGGTGGGGTGTGGCGAGCTCATTCGTCGATCTTCCTGCAACGAGACAGAATTCTGCACCGACCTGACCTTCCTGGCAACATGGCGAACGCTAACGTATGTACGCACAACCTTGTCAGCCGTTCGTCGCCCCTCACTAAACCTCTTTATGCTGCAGCGAGGACGGAAAACGGGTTACAACAACTACTCGCTACAGGAGCAAATGCTCTTGTGCACCATCGCTGAAGCGATCCTACCCCTGGGGCACATGATGTGGGAGCGAGTCGCCGAGCGCTTCAACGCGGAGCGGCAAAGAAACTCCCCAGAGCGCGATTGGGAGTCGCTGCGGCGCAAATTCCGTAGCCTGTACAGTAAGCCAAAACCCACGGGGCGCAACGGGGTCATCCCGCCGAGACTGAAGCCAGTGCAGCTGGCGAAGGAGATCCAGCACCGAATCGAGCTGGAGGGAGGGGTGCAGCTGACCCACGACGGCCCCGACGGAGGCGAGGACGACAATTATTTCGTCCAGACCGTCGCCTTAGCCACCGGCTACGAGTCTGCAAGCACGGCGGGTCTTCAACGCCCGGATAGCGATGGCGAGGGCAATCGCAGTGACACGCAGGACAGCCAAGCGGCTGGCAGGGGAGACGAGAGCAGTCAACCCGTGTCGACACAGGGAGAGGGAGACGCCGTTAGCCAGTACGCGCAACGATCGGCGCCGTCGACGCCAAATAGTGCGGCGCAAGGGACTATTCTGACGTCGACCGGCGAGGTGGACGCGGATCTGGTGTCCGCGTTCGGTTTCTCGCCAGTCTCACCAGACAGAGACGAGGAGGACTCGGCCCGAGACGTCGTGTCACCCTATGTTGAAGCTTCGGCCGTGTACACCCCGGCAACGCAGCAAGCCGGACAGGATCAGCGATCCGCCAACCCAGTCGACGAGGGGGGCAACACGGCAAACACGCATCCGTCGCGTGTAGTGAATGGGTCGAGTCGACGGCCTTCAACGCTCGGAAGTAGGCGACCCGCCGACAGATCCAGCCCGTCATCGGCCAGTACAACAACTGCGGGTCGTTCGAGCCGACCGGCAGGAAGGCCTCCCGTCCGCCGCAGAGACCCGCTCGACACTGTCGTCAGCCCAAACGGACCACCGCTTCAACGCGACGTCGCACGAGCCGCTTCAGACGCCCGAGAACTCGAGAGACACCCAGCACTGGATATAGGAAGCAATCGACTGGGCGGGCGCGACATTCGTGTGCTTCGCGACAACCTGCCGGCAATGACTGACGGTCCCGCAACGAGAACGGCAAGCGGTCTCCGTCCGATAGCGCGTCGTCGTTCAGTAAGATCAGGCGTGTCCGTGCGAAGGCCAGGGTGGATCAACTGCAACAAGAACTCGATGAATTCGAGAAGCAGCAGGCGGCATCGGGGACGGACATGATGCAGATGATGCTCTTCTTCCAACACGACAGCGAGCGAAAGGTAGAAGCGGAAGAGCACCGCCGCCGAGCCGAGCGTGAGGAACGCCGTGACGCGGACCGCCTCGAACGCGAAGAGCGAGAGCACATCCGCCTGGAGGTGATCGAGGTTGCAGAACGCAGACGACAGCAGGAAGTACATGATGCCCGCGAGCAGAGGGAGGAGCAACGTCGCCAGGAGGCGGCTCGTGAGGCAAAACTCGACCTTGACAGAGAGGAGAACAAACACCGCTACGAAGAACGACTGGCCATCGAGCGTGCTGAAGCGAGAGAACGTCATGAGCAAATGCTGCTGCTACTGACGAAGTTGCAGAAGGACTGAAGATGTATTGACTGGTAGCTTGCTAGCCGTCCGTGTGCGTGTAGACGACAGGCATGTCGTAGGCATTTACGTAATGCAATCTAAGTAGCGCTATCTACGCATTGTCAGCACGGTGATGTACGAACGTAGTAAGTATCTGACTAACTTCTACCGTGCGTACCCGGTAGTTTGCGAGCCGAAACAAGTTGTCGAGCCGCATCTTGCGCTTCTCCTTGTCGGGAGGAAGTGGCAGCGCCAGGCGGTGGAACACCTTTTCGACAGACCCCATACCCCACTCTATGGCCCGGCGGATAGAAGTAATCGCGCCGGACATCATCAGCGCAGCAGGTCGGACCGACGGCACCAACCGACCGAGATCTCCGTCCTTGAGCGGGGTCATGATGCGACCAACCATGTCTGCACTGCAGGGAAAAGCACAACTATCCCATAACGGGGATCAGGATTCAGGTCCGGGTCTCGTAGCAGCTCTCGAAACTTCAAACTCGTGTCTGCGTCGTTCCAGCTGCCGGGGCAATTGTGTTTGCACCACACAATTAGCCCATCGGCAGAAAAGCACAACGTTCCTGTGACATACACAGCGTGCAACCAGCCGTTGTAATGCGCGTTCTGGTGCTCACGCTGCGATGGTTCCAACACCTGCACATACACAACAAATTGTTTTAGAAACCTGGCATCATGCATGTAAGCCGGCAGGGACTCAGTACTCACGCGCATGTTCTTTCCATCTATAAACCCCCAGGTGAATTGGAGCAAGGGCTCTCGTGCAGCCGTCAAGCGAGCCAAGACTTTCTGTCGCGTCAGAGTTGGCCAAACGATTCGTGCTGGACCGAAGCCCGCCAGAGCCTTAGCCATTGCGTCCTCCGCTTCATTGATCACGCGGCTTAGCGTGGAGTGGGGAACGCCAAAGTCCGAACAAAGAGAGGAATAGCCCATGGACCCTACGTAAAAGGCCAGGAGGAGCCCCAACACCTGGTGGTGGTGTCGAAGCTTCCTCGGTCGCCCTCCCTTGGGATTGTAGCCGGGGAGACGATAGAACTGGCTAAAGGCGATCCAATAGTCTAATGAAAGGACCTCTATAGTAAGCACACGTACGAGAACAGCACGTGTCAGTAGCTAAACCGTAGTGCTAGAAGATTGGTAGCTACCGCACCGACAGAGACTCGTGTAGTGAAGCATGTCAGATGCGCATCCAAGGAGAGTGATCAGGGTCCAGGAGACACGACTTGGTCAAGTAGTGACGCATGCGCACGATTCGGGTGTGTTCGGCGCGCTGCATCTCCTTATAGAGACGCCTTCGGAGGTCGCGCAACACGGCACGCTTGTGCGCTCGAGCCTTCGAGATGGAGCGCACCACTACGAGCTTGCGCGGGTCGTCCATGCCGTAGATTCTCCAGGATAGCGAGAGGGGGGGTACCGGCGAAGCAACGACGTGAAGGAAATGCAGACGTGTTGCTGCAGGAGGGGCGCCCGCGCCCATTCGTTTTTCCAAATATCTAGATGTTTTGTCGTTTTTTGTCCACTTTCAATGGCCTCGCTCAGGGGGCTATACTTTAACTCGTACTAAATTGCCGAATAGGACAATTGAAGACGAACGGATTAAAAATCTAAACATAGTTTTGGTCGTCGTTTTTTGGGAGCTCCTTTTAATGGTGGTTAACGGGTCCTCGAGTAGTCATTAGAACGGCCACCAAGCTAAACGTGATAAAAAGTTTGAGGACAGTTTTGGAAGGCGTCCAATGCCTCCTTGATCAGGTTTTTATCACCGGCGCTCCAAAAAAGACGACCAAAACCTCGTACTTTTCTAATCCGGTCTGCTTGTTGTGCATAGGAACCGTTATATCAGGCAGTTGAAGAAGTACAAAGTCATTCTTTTTCTCTATATCTAAGGATTCGAAAAGGCGCGGGCGACCCTCCTGCAGCAACCTCATCGGAATCTCCTCTCACGTCGCCCAGCAGAAGACCACGCGGCTGCCTCTACCTTCAATGTGACCTGCGAGACGCTATGGCTTGCTATCTCCGACGCACGGGTGCTGTTAGTGCTGAGCAGCTAGAGGATCAATAAAACGAGCGTTAAAGCCACTCAGGAGCTCCGACGGCGTCTTATCGAAGAAGTTCAACGAGCAGAGCACGCGCGGTGTGACGGGGCGCACAGCACCTTGCACAGAGGAAGTGGGGGAAGTATGCAATACTTACAGTGAACTACAGTGTACTATCAGGGGACTGTTAACCAAATAGAGGGTAAGTTTAAGACTGAATATTTTTATAGGAGGGCTTAGTTTGGCCTGCAATACAAACTAAAGGACTCCTATAATGAAACCTAATCAACTGACCAATGGTTGGCTCAGAGGATAACGGGTATCACATACCCCGAATAGGCATATGTAACTACGCAGGTCCGTACTTAATACGGACGGGACCTTTTCGTCCAATGGGATTGACGCCTCGTCAATTCCTATGCAACGGCACACACATTATGTTGGTGTCCCGTTACATCCTCCCCCACTTAGAGGGAGGCCACCTGGTCTTCTCAAAGACCTTGCTGCTGACGTGGTTTGACCCGCCAACTGGAGCAACTTATTTCTTTGCTCCCAGTGCATTTCGCAGCTTGCACTCGCACTTCGCAGGTTCTTCTTCGAGCCCGGCATCTCATGCATTCGCCTCCAGCGGCGTGAAGTATGTTAAACTTCCTCGTCGTTTGGTACGACAACCCGAGGAGGATCGGACGGGTCTACTCTGTAGTAGAGCAGATCGTCATCGCTCTCATAGCGGTTTAACTGCGAGCGCTGACGTGCTGTCAGCCACGCAGCCTTGGCATCCTTGCCCGCGGTGAGATATCGCAGGAGAGCGCCATGCCGGCGTCCACCTTGTACGCATCGCGAATACGATCGTACAAGGCGAGGTTCTTGGCGAGTATCTCGGCTATCTGCAGTTTTTCGGGGCGCCGAGGCCAAATGGGCATTAACGATGGCTATCGGCTTCAGTTGAAGACTCGTTCCTCTACGGGGGAGCATCTCGGAATTGATGCTTGTGATTGTGGCGGTATGATGCGTATGCTCAATCACGCTTGTATACTGTACACGAAGTGCAAACCGGCTCAAGACTCACCGTTGCAGCAGTCACGGCTCGTGATGTTTACCCGGGCGAGCAGGTCACCGTATCGTACGGTGACAAGCTCTGGTTTCTGTGTCGCTGCGCTTGGTCTGCCAACACCGACCATTGAAACATAATCTAATCGATCAAAATAACCCAATTCATTTAATTTTTGAGTTTTCGACTTTGGTAAAGTTGTTCAACTTTTAAATGTTCATTATGTATTATCTATGTGCTGTTTTTGGTTTATTTACCGAATTTTATTTTTGGAGGTGCTTTCGCAGCGAGGCCGTCGCCCAGGTTACAAGAACTTCAGTGTCCAGGAGCAGATGCTGCTATGCACTGTAGTTGAAAAGTATAAACCAACCGGCAGAAACCAGTGGGAGGCCGTCGCCGCTGAATACAACGAGCTGCGGGAACGGTCGCGGCTGAGCGCGATTTCGACTCCCTGCGCCGGCCCGCCGAGTTATTCCAAGAGATCACCCCCACAGGCTTGCCATTCCTCAGTGGCATGTGATGTTTTGAGCCTGACGGCTACGACTCAGAAGCATTGGAGCAACTTGATTACCCTGGTTTGATGGCTCGAGCGGAGATGCTGAACTCGCCGCAGAACTCTTTGCAACGTTCGAGTGACGTGGCGTATGTTGGGGGCAACTGCATCCTTAAGGACATTGACAATTGGCGTGAGGAGAGCTGGCCGGAAGGGGTGGACAGAATTGCTGTCCAGCGCAATCCCAAAGGGTGGAAATTTACTCGGCTGAGCGCTGGATGTATCACACGCTGCAGTACTCTGTCGTGTCCGCGCGCGAGAGCCGCTTCTGCACTGAGGCAAATTGTGCGTTCGCTGGCAACTGCGGCAACGCTGTTCGTGATAACCCCTCGCTTTTCATAGCACGGAATCAACGAACCGGTCTCCGCGGTGTAATGGCTTCCGCCGCAACACCCGCCGTCCGTGGTGACCCGCGTTATGTGTGCAAGCTCGTAGTCAGGTCGACGCGACAGGGCGTCGGCCAAGACATTGAGCTTGCCAGGCTTGTATTCGACGCGGAAGTTGTACTCCGCGAAGAATGACAGCCCGCGAGCCATTTGCTGCGACAAATGTGGCGAGTTGCCCGCCATCGACTTGCAAAATCGCATAGCCTATTGCATAGTCGGATGCATCACAGACGACACTGAATGCCTTTGACTCGTCCTGCAACGCCAGGACGGGAGCTTGTTGAAGGCTCTCCTTGATTGCGTCAAACGCATCTTGGTGCTGGTTCTCCCAGCACCAGTCGACATCCTTCTTCAGGAGTTCCGACAGCGGTCTAGCCTTCTCGGCGTAGCCAGCACTAGATAGTTCGCCAGGCCTAGCCACTTGCGAAGGTCCTTCGAGGACCGTGGTGTCGGCCAGGCCGATATGGCCTTGATCTTCTCCGGATCAGCGCGTACACCTCCGACAAAGCAGCCAAGGACTTGATTTCCTCAGCCGCAAAGACACACTTGTCAATGTTGGCATAGAGCTTGTTGGCTCTCATGATTGACAGAGTTGCTCTACATGCACCTCAATAGCCGTATGCTGTCTTCAGCACGGCTATATATCGTCAAAGTATGTCTGCGTGAATGCACGCAAAGGTGCGTGACCAGACGATTAAAGGTCGCCGGGGCGTTTGACAGCCCTTGTGGCATCACAAGCAGGAGCGCCATTCATGGATTATGGTCTGAGCGACCCTATGCGGCACTTGGTTACCTGCCTCGTGTGGAACTGTTACCCACACTAGGAGCGCCATTCGTGGCCTCCGGATCAGTTATGGTCTGAGCGACCCTATGCGGCACTTGGTTACCCGCATCGTGTGGAACTGTGTTACCCACACTGGAAGCGCCGTTCGCGCCCTTTCGGACAGCTGCAGCTGTTGGTGCTCTGCTACCCGCGTGTGGTCACTTGTGGTCCTGTGTTACCCAGCCCGTCGGCACTGCGCCCGTACGGCGTGACGACATTGCGTGCAGAGGCCTGCCATCGCGGCAGCCTCCACTTCAGACTCATATTGAGTCTCGACCCTCGGGTCCTGCGCTTCTTGCGCTCGGCTGGAAGCCCGGTCCATCGACCTAGCCATCTGTGGACCACGAGCTCCGCTCGCGATGGATGTGGTCTTGCGACCTGGTGCAGAGTCCACTGCACCGGCTTCTCTGTTGTTGGAACTCTCCTCAACAACGCCCATGTATTCTTCAGACGCATGTTCGTCTCGGTCATCCTTACGGGGGCCATGTCGTCTGGCAGAGGTGGGTACGTGACTCGCCAAAGCTCTGTCAGAGACCAGATCCTTACTTGCTCCGATGGCTTTACCACACCAATCGATCCAAGGCTCGTGCTTTTCAAGCCACTGCATGCCTAGGATCAAGTCGTACTTGTCCATGTCGAGGACGATGAACGACTCGGTGCTGGCAAAGTCCTCAAACGTGACAGCCAGGTCAATCTTGACCTTTGGTACACTAACCACTGTACCGTCGGCTAGTCTCACAGAGACCAGCCCGCTTCCCTTGCTCTCAAGGAGGGCATCGGAGAACTTGTCGCGATTCCGTGCAACACATTGCCGTCGGGCAAAGTTCTTCGACACCCCTGAGTCAATCAAGACTCTTACGGGACTTTCTTATTCCCGTACACCACTAGCAGCCCTCCGCTGCTCTTCCTCGATTCGAGAGTGCATAAACGCTCAGGGGCTAGGCCTCCATGGCACGCGCCACCCGCGCACCTCTCACGGAGACTCAGGCTTTTCCCAGTAGGGCGCTCCGCCCCTACTGGTGTCCTGCGTTCCCCTGTCCCTTTGGGCGCGGCTTCTGCCAGCGTCCACGTGGGGCTTGGGGACGA
>KV737347.1:442-12677 GCA_000500225.2 Phytophthora pinifolia | reverse complement strand
GCTGCCGTCGGACATGTCGACGCTCTGCTACACGTCCGGGACGGTGGGCGACCCCAAGGGCGTCGTCTTGCTGCATCGCAACTACGCGTACGTCGTGGTCGAGGCCTGCAGCCGCCTGAAAATCTACCCGGAAGACATCCACGTGTCGTACTTGCCGCTGGTGCACGTGCTCGAGCGGATCGTGCTCGCGCTGATGCACCACAGCGGAGCCTCCGCGGGCTTCTTCCAGGGCAATGTACGCTCGCTCATGGACGACATCGCCGAGCTCAAGCCCAGTATCTTCGTGACCGTGCCTCGGCTCGTCAACCGCGTCCACGACAAGATCATCCAGGGTGTCGAAGCTGCTGGAGGCGTCAAGAAGCAGATCTTCGAGCACGCGCTGGCCGTCAAGCTGGCCGCGGTGGAGGCGGACGAGAGCAAGACGAACGCTCTCTGGGACGCCCTGGTGTTCAACAAGCTGCGCGACGTGCTCGGCGGCAACGTCCGCATCATTTTCTCGGGCTCGGCGCCGCTCAGCGCCGATGTCAAGAAGTTCATGAAGGCCGCTCTATGCTGTGAGATCGTCGAAGGCTACGGCATGAGCGAGTCGGCTGCGGCCGTGTGTATCGGAGGGATTGAGATGCCCACCGAGTCGCACGTGGGGCCTCCCGTCCTGTTCACGCAGGTTCAGCTGGAAGACGTGCCGGAAATGGGCTACACGAGCCTCGACAAGCCTCGCCCAAGGGGTGAAATCCTCGTCAAGGCGCCGCAGATGTTCACCGAGTACTACAAGAACCCGGAGCTGACGCGCGAGACCATTGATGAGCGAGGTTGGGTGCATACGGGAGACATTGGCTGCTGGAATGCTGAYGGGACGCTCAGTGTCATTGACCGCAAGAAGAACATCTTCAAGCTCGCGCAGGGCGAGTACGTCGCTGCTGAGAAGATCGAGAATGCCTACTCCAAGTGCAAGTATCTCGCGCAGCTATTCGTCTATGGAGATTCACTGAAGAGCAGCCTGGTGGGCGTGGCGGTGCCCGACATGGAGCTGGCCAAAGTGTGGGCGCAGGAGCACGGACTGAGCGGCGAGGAGGCTACGAAGACCAAGATCCTCGAGAACCCAGAGTACCAGAAGGACGTGCGCGAGGACATGGAGCGCGTGGCGAAAGAGGCGCAACTGCGCGGCTTCGAGCGCGTCAAGAAGGTGCACTTCCACCCGAAGCCCTTCACGCCGGACGACAACCTAGTGACGCCGACGTTCAAGCTCAAGCGGCCGCAGCTCAAGGCGTACTTCCAGCCACAGATCGACGAGCTCTACCGGGAACTGTAGTCGGGACGCACCAAGCACGGTTCGATTCCTTCTACTGATGATTTGCAAGTGTATAGCTCGAAATGGAAATGAAAGCGTCACATTTCGATAGGTATACGGGACCCCCCGCGCCGGTCAGCGGCTGTCGTTGAAGTGGCCGCGTCAGGCATCTAGAGTCATCAAGTGGCCACGCGGTACAACAGTCGCCAACTAGGCACGGCACGGACATCAGTTTGTCGTCCCCGACGAACGTCCGGGTGCTGGGCGAGCTCCAATCGCAATGTCCTCGATCGCTCCTCGATCGCACGTAGCTCAGCAGATGTCGCCGTAGGAGCACGCAACATCTTGACGCATGCGTACCGCCGCACGCTCAAGAAACCGTGGCCCTCTTGACCGTACCGGACTCAGCCCCAAATTGGGCAAGTAGGCGAAGAAAGTAGCATGGGCAGCATCCCGCCATTGGAGCAGAGCGTTGCTGTACTCGCCGTAGTACGGCGCGCCAACCTTCAGAACTTGCACGGGTACGGCGAGACAGCGCCCCACATCGTATAAGCGTACGCTCTCGTGCTACAACACGGCCTGGTACTGCGTTAGACAGTGGTGCGTCAGCGTTCCGTTCAATCACACCACCTCCCACACTTCGTTCCACAGGACGACACCGACGCCACGTAGAGGGGTCGTGATCACCCAGCCGACCACAAAGAGAACGCCAACGACGCAGTAGACGGGCACCAATTCCAGCGTTGCGTGGGAAGCCCACCAACGGGCGAACGCATCCGAGAAAGGGCCCATTGGTTTAGATCCAAATCAGAAATGGCGAAGCCCTTTCTCGAGGTCACATCTCCATGAGCGAAGGTACGGTTGAATTTCAGGTGTCGTCGTTTCAGATGAAGCCAAGTACGGTCCCATCAATCCCTTGGCCCTTTTCCGTAGCCACCCATCATTGTTCTCTTGACACGCGAGAGGCAGGACAAATTCGTCATTCGACAATCTGCCCAAGCCTCAACACCAAGCACGACAAGATCAGCAACAACGCCGCCATGCTTAAGAAGTTGCAAGCGTTCTTGGAGGCTGAAGAAAAGTCGACCGCGCGCCTCGCGCAGATCGCGTTTTGGAGCAAAATGCGCCGCGTCCTGGCGGTGAACAGCGGCTCTGTCGGCCTCGACGTCCTGGACAGCGTCGCCTCGGCCCTGATCGACTCGCCGGACCAACCTACCGCTGCCCTCACGGGTCCCATCCTTGTCCTCCCAGCGCCTTCGCAGCAGAAGGCCGTCTCCGGAGCTTCAGCGCACGCTACGTTCAGCAGTCCGACCGGGTCCAAAAAGCGAGCGCCGGCGGAGGTC
Source organism: Phytophthora pinifolia (assembly GCA_000500225.2). NCBI lineage: Eukaryota > Oomycota > Peronosporomycetes > Peronosporales > Peronosporaceae > Phytophthora > Phytophthora pinifolia. Next base: position 10,046 of record KV737347.1, on the reverse strand, counting down.
TCGCCCAAGTCGCCGAAGCCCAAGAAGCAGAAGACGTCTTCCGAGAAGAAGGGTAAGGTCGACTTCGTGCTCGCGTCGAACGCACCCGCAGGGCTCAAGAGCGATCTCGAGGAGCTGTACGCCAGGGCCGCCAAGGACGACAAGTGGCCGTACCAGCTAGCGTACCCTTGGGAAGGCCAAGCGCTGTGGTACGACCCAGTCGAGGCACCCGACGTACACTTGGCGCACTGGAGGTTCTGGATGGCGTTCCGTCCGGCGTTCCTCGAGTGGGCTCTCCACGTGCCACTGGCGACGGCGAATGCGCAGACCCAGCGACGCAAGCGCAAGATGGCTGCCATTCGCGGGCGCCTCGCGTTGATCAGCGTCTGCATCGAGTACTGGGGATACTTCGGGCTGTTGCGCCGCCTCGAGGCCAAGGGTAACGACAACCTCATGTGGTGGGGAGGCCAGGCGGGTCGGCATACCGCTGAAGCCAAGGGTTACACCAGCACCTGCGCACCCGTTCGCGACTTGCTGTACCTGTACGAGAGTGACCGTTTTGCGTACCGCCGCAAGATTTGGAACGCTTTGAAGCCGTTCCAGCTGGACTCTGGCAGCTTTGCCAATCTCCCCGAGCTCTTGGAGAAGACGGGCGCTCTCGATCCGGACTCGGCGGGGTCTGATAAGCGTCTCAGTGACAAGGCTCTGGCGCGTGTCGCGCTTGACATGCAGTCGGACCAGAAGGTGCCCAAGCACTGGGTTCCCACCAGGACCTCCGGCGTGTGGCAGAAGCTCAAGGCGGACACGCGCATCCGCGATTTGCGCATCATGATCGAGAAGCAGCTCGCCAATGACGAGTAGGACTTGCCCACCGTTCCGCCCTTCGATCCGAAAGAGGCCGAGGGTCGAGGATACTCGCCGTTCCAGCGTTCTGATGGCACGCCAATGGCGGCAGGTCCAGTCGTCGGGCAGGAAGGGAAGTTGCAGCACAGCCCACACAGCGACGAAGAAGAGAAGGACGAGGAAGACGAAGAGAAGGGGCCCCACTCCACTCATTCCAGCACAGCGTCGTTAGCAGCGCAAGACGAAGCCGACGATGATCAGGACGCAAATGACGACGACGATTAATTTGAAGGCAGTCCATGACCTCGACGCCCCGGCCGAGAGTTCAAGTTACTTGTCAGCGAGCAGGCAGCATGAGTTTGCAGTAGTAGTAGTTCCATGTTTCGGTTTCATCTCTTAATCAATTTTACTTTGCTGCCGCCGTCCATCGTTCTTGCCAGCCTTAGACGCAAGAAACGTTCTCCTATATGTAGGTACGATCACCAGCGTACTAAAATCACTCCACGTTTAATTAAAAGTAAAAGAAAGTAGACACTTGGGCGTTCCGCAGCCGCAAGTCCTATCGTAAGGGCAGACACCAAGTCTCCGTCACCTCCACCTGCTCCTAGAAGAGCAGTTCATCTTCGTCGACGGATGCGTTCGCATCATAAAGCCGAACGCTCCGCCGCAGTCCAGGCCAACCCCCTTCCATCCTCTGCACACCTTAATTAGAGGGGCGTAGTGAGGCAGGAGAGGAGTAGAAGACCGCTAACGCATCTCATACGATGACAGGTACTGCTCCGAGTGACCCTTCATCCGCTTGGTCAAGATTTCCACAACAGGATTCGTCACTCCAGTGAACACCACCTCTTCGCCTCCAGCGTTCTTCGTTCCACGAAGCTGATCGTAGGTAAGTCATCGATGCTCAGAGGCCCAGTGTCGTCGACTTCGGATTGACTCTCCAACTCCAGGAGGTACCTCGCTCGGGAACGGACGGCTCCAGCGTCCTCGACGAACTTCTTCAGGCGATTCACATTCACTGATACGACTCGATCTGGATGGCCAGGAATGGCGATCTTGTATGTGTTGTCTCAGAGTTGTCCAACTACTCGGTACGGTCCATGCCACGAGAGCGCAATCTTCTTTGTTTTCTTCTCACCGCGTCGGTCCTGAAGTACTGATAGACTCACACCGCATCTCCTTCTTGGATCGCTACCGCAACTTGATCTTCCAGACGGTGAGCAGAACAATCTTGCGCCTTCAAAAGCTGACGTTCTATTCCACGGCGCCGGGCACCGTTCTCTCAATAGTCTCGAAGGCCGCAGCCTCCACGGCGAGGCCCTGGGCATTTTCCATCTCCAGTCGAAGTCACAGCATTTTTCGCAGCATTTCACAACGAGGCATGGCCTCGACCACACTCACAGTTCCAGGTACGTTCCCTTGTTCCACAGCCGTTCCAAAGTAGGCCTGGGCAACGTACCCTCCAGTGTCGTTCCGAAGGAGCGACGTTATCCTCTCCTCCCTCATGCCCCCATCATTGCTGGGACGGTAGAACCCCACACGCAGCGTCTGATCCTTGAGTATGTCCACCACTCTTCACAGTCTTACCCTTCAGACACTCACGGAACGCATTCAGGCGCAGCTGTTTGTCGAGACCTTCAGTAGCACGCACGCAAGCGTTCCAGAATGCACGGGCTCTGTCCACCGTAGTATTCTCCGAGTAGAACGGTTGGATAATTCGAACAGCGCTCTTGATGTTCCACCGAACTCGTTCACTTGACCAGCCACTCCAGGGGCGGCGACCGAGGGAATCGGCGCCCCATACGAAGTCGGAGGCACCGTGCTCGACGCTGGGATGCTCCCGTAAGACTAGAATGGCATCGGACTCGACGTAGGTACGCTCCCCGCACCAGTAGTTGTCCACACTGGTTGGGGGAACGCTGTCGCCGACGGGCTCGCACTTGTCACTCCTGGGGCACCGACCACAACTTGGGCACCAGCTACTCCTTGGGCACCGACTACCCCAAGAGAAGAGACTGCAAAACCGACGCCCCCCAGCCGAAGGAGCATCCTGAAGCTGGTATCCACCATACGAAGCAATGGCCGTCCGTAGCCACGGGGTTGACCCAAACGCCGATGCCAGCATCGCACTTCCTGGAGCGGAATAGTTGGTCCGCGTGACGGCAATCGGCTAAGTAGCTGGAACGGCCTGTTGCCCGCTTAGAGGAACGCTCGGGATTCCATATCCGAACGACGGAACGCCAGTCCCCTTCGCATTCACAGAAATGCCATCCGCAGGTACATTTCCGGCTTGAGCCGTAAATCCCGTAAATGCAGGAGCACTAGAAGCTCTTTTAGTTTGGGGAGGCACGGTTGTAGGCCCTGACAGTCCAGCTCTCGGGCTAGCCCACGCCTGAGCGACAGAGTGGCGGTGTCTGCTCGTGAATGTCCCTGGCTTGAGCAAGTCCTTGGGGAGGCGTCATGTCCGGGTCGGGCAGACCTGGCCGAGCTGGGTTCGTCGTGATCGCGCTCGGAACGGCGGTCCCAGTCGCACCTGAAGACGCCGTAGTCCCAGGAAGCACAGTCGTAGCCGCAGTCGCCGGCTGTAAGCCGCTGCTCCCCGAGCCAGGCGAGTGAAAGCCTTCACTCATCGTGCTCTTGCTCACGCGAGGCCAGCTAGCAGCGTACCCTGCTTCTCCACCACGTGTCATACACTCGCTTTTGCATCGGAGTCGGGTACGCTGCGGCTGTTAGCGGGACGGTTGAGGAGCTGGAAGAACGCTAACACTTAACAAAAAAAAACTTTCTTGTTTAGTGTTCTTAAGGCAAGGAAAATGTGTTCTCTCGATTGTCGGCAGAGCCGACCTCTCCTTGTAGGGACGACACCTCGTCGTCTTCTCCATGTGGGACCGGTTGTCATGACCCCCGTCCCGGGTCATGACAACCCTCCTTCTTAGATTGGCGAGTAGCTCCACCTTGAGCCCCGACATCCACCCCGCGCCGGTCAGCGGTGGTTTACACAGGTGTATCGACGGCGTCATCTGGGTGGAGAGGGCGCGATGGCAGAGCTCACGCGTGTCAATCTCTGCGTGGAGGAGGGCGGCATCGATGCGGAGGGCAGCGACTCCGAGAGCGGAGCGGGGGAAGTGACTCGGATGGCGGTTCCGCCGAAGACGTGTCGACTGTGTCGTCTTGCGAGGGAGATGGCGTCCCAAGTGACACCGAGTCGGTGAATGAGGACACACGCATCAATTCGTTTGGCGTCGATCTCCAGGAGGAAATCAAGTGTCTTGTCACCGCGGATCCATGTGATGTGAAGCGCGCTGCTTGCGTTGAAACTGGGGAACTTCATCTGCTCCATCTCGCAAATGACCAATGCTGAGAGGAAACAAAGTATCCTGACGGCGTTAGCTGTGCTGCGCGAGACGGACACGGCTGTGCGTCACAGAGGGAAGGGGGAAAGAGAAGCGTTCTTCTTCTTCTTCTTGCCGCTAGTGGGTCGTGTGTGCAGGGAAGCTTGGCGCGCGTACGTCCACAGCTTCTGTAACTCGATACCGAAAGCAAATCAGTGAATGTCGGTTCTCTGTCAAACCTCATGGCAACGTGCTCAATCAGCACGCAAGCAAGGTGAACGTGATATGGCTGGTGAAGTGGTTCCGTTCATTTGCAGGTTCCCGTGCGAGTTCGCACTAATCGGCAATGTACACAAGTACTAATCGTCCGAGAACCACACGGCGTTCCCAGCGTTCTTCACGTGGGAGAGGCTGCATGCGGAAATGCATACCTACATGGAGGAGTATCGCCTTTTCGTCAGAGAGCCGCGGCCGTCAACGTTCCGGAAGCTGCTTCAGAAGATCTGTCCTGATATCCAGAATCGGGCACCTCGCTCGAACGTGTGTGATGTCTGCTCAATCTACTATACACCAATATCACACCGGAGCTGACAGAGGAGCTCGGGCGATACACAGACGCAGCTCGGCAGATGCAGTACGTGTCCAGTAGAATCATATTGATTTACCAAAGTACATGGACACTAACCTCAATTTGATTTGACTTCAGGAATCAATACAATATTGATATCGCCAGCGCGTCCGAGGACCATGGAGTCATTATCATGGACTTCAGCCAGAACCCGACACTGTATCAGAGACACCTTCGTATTTCCTATCGCTCGTGAGTGTGAGTTTCTTCGGGATCTACCACGTCAACAAGGAGATACATCACAACTACATCTACATCTACCAAGAAAATGTAGCGGGCCGGCTCCTTCACAAATGGCTGGACATCTATCAATGCGTGTTCATCCCCGACACTCCCGAGACTGGCGGGCGGACCATCGTCAAGTACTGGCACAGCTCAATCTCAGCTCCTGAAACTGTACCTGACAAGTGGTGAAGTCGCTGCTTACTCTTCTCTATTTGATGTCATACTCAGTGATGTTCGTGAGCATGGGCTGCTACGATTGGATTGAATGGGTGTGCCAAGGTTGGCCTGGCGTGGCCGTGCTTTTGACCCCTCGACTACTACCTGGCGATGGGCGGCAGCGTAATAGAACTGTACGGGGTAACGGTCAACTGGGACATCTTCCGGCTAAGTGGAGTTTTCGTGATGGTGGGTATGCTGAGCCGCCTACGATGGTACCCCCTGTTAGCTGGCGACCGAGGGCCGGTGCAGCTGGCGGAAGACCGGTATGCGGCCTGGCCGAAGGATCTCGAAGAACAAGAGCAAGCTGAGCGCCTAAGTGAGGCCTTCTGGCGTCAAGATGGTGCATCCGTCCCCGCGGCTAAACCTCGCGTGGCCTCTCTGAGCCAGCACGCGGCCAAACAACGCCAGCTAAGAGCGCAGATCGCTGTGGCCCGACAGGAAGAAACCACTCGGCAAGAAGAGGCGACCCGGCGTGCCGAAGCGAGCAGGCCTTCCGTCGTCAAGAGGCAGAACGATTGGAAGAGATGAACCGGCCATGGATCTGCACCCGGTCTAAGTCGACGAGGACGTCGACGCGCAGTCGGGGAGATTGTCTCGAGTGGACTCGGAGGGCACGGCGGTGTCCGTCTCAGACGCGGCGTGGGGCGTCCATGGGCTTCAGGCGCCCTGCTAGAGCGCCTGTACGAAGTGCAACGGGCGGATGACTATGGCTATGCCTCGTCTCAGACAACCCGGGTCGACCCGCGGTCCGCGGGTTAGCCCACCTAACAGGACCAGGCGTGGACCCGAATCCCAAATTCTCGCGACATCAAGAACGCGCGGTCCCTACCGGCTCCAGTGGGATTCTGGCCGGGGTACCGCTGGACGCCAAGGGGTAGCGGGACGGACGGCACGTCGACGGGGGGACGGCCTGTGATGGCTCGGCCCTATCAAGATGCAGGAAGGGGTGAAGGATCTGGAAGAGAGGATCAAGCGCATGAAGGATACTGAGAGTGGCAAGATGAGACTCAGAATCAGGTAAGGACACGGTCGGCCGTACTAACTCGGCCGTGTCAAACGAGGAAAGGAGAAGTCAGTCGTGAAATTTCCCGGTAACAAGCAGGTTAATAGTCTTTACATAGTTTTGTATTATATTATTAGTTTGCTACAAGTCTAGTTCTCTAGTACTCCCTCGTTCCATACGACGTCAGTCCGTCCCTCACCGGACCGGCTCGCGACACGTTGATATGCAATCCTATGAGCGCTAGTGCACGTCAAACGAGAGGACACGTTCCACGATGGTGTGCTCAGATCGCGAAACGTACTTAGGTTCAGTAGAATCGGAGTGTTTGACGGGGTCACATATGATACTGCGCCAAACAAAAAGATTCTAGTTAACAGTTTAGCGTTTTCGAGATAAACGGCCGGGAAGAGGGCGCGTCTCTTTTCGCACTTGAACGAATTTTGTCAGAGGAGAGTTTTTTTTAATCTCTAAATTTGACCGGGGTGTATGGTCAACGAGGCATGGAGGAGCTCGCAGAATTTGCCGCTACTGGGGAAGACCAGGCCGTCAACGTCGCTACCGGGCGAGACGCTAGCAGTTCCAGTGTCTACAGCAGTGACGGTAGTGCAGACCGCATCCGGGAACCTGACCCAGAATATGCAAGCTCTGCCGAAGACGAGGACGGGCACGAAGAGGATCAAGACGGATGGATACAAGCATTATTTTGATTGATGACGACTTGAGATCAAAAGGTTACTCGTCTGATCCACGAAGATGCTTGCAAGAAGAGGTGCCTTGAGGGGAAGGCGACTGGGCTGGAACAGTTCCTGTGCTCACTGTCCCAGATGACTGGTGACGAGCGGAAGCAGAGCATTATGACGGCGCTAGCCGTGCTCAAGATGACGAATATGGTGCAGCGCCATCGTGGTCAAGGTCTACGAGAGCAGTATCACTACTATCTTCCTCTCGTTGGGCATGTCTGTCGTGCGACTTGGTGCGCGGCGTACGGAGTATCAACTCCAACGGTCACACGTTTCCGGAACCGCATCAACGATGGAATCTTCTCCGTGAAGGCACACGGCAATCGACTGAACCAGAACGCCAGTGCTGTTGACCTTCACTGGTTGATCTCCTGGTTCAAGGATTTCGCAAAGAGCGTGGGGGAGGTGGTGCCAGTCCGGGTGAGAAAGCAATCAACTGTAGACGGTGTGGTGAAGCTGCAGTATTCCTCGGCTGATTACACGCTGCTACCAGCGTACTTCACTTGGGGCCAGCTCTACATGGAGATGCACAACTACGTCGAGGAGATTCGACTGCGAGTTCGCGAGAAGATCCAGCAACTCTACAACAAAGTGCGTCCGTGCGTTCCAGAAGAGTTCGTCAACGATGCATTGTACGCCCCACCGAACAATGAGGACGAACGGAAAGCGAACGAGATCAAGAGGGCTCGAGCTGCACGTCAAAAGGCATCCGCCAAGAGGAAGAAGCTCGAAAGAGAAGCAGTAACGAAGCGTGACCTGCCAAGTGAAGCTGCAGCGAACAGTGCCGACAATGAAGCCGAGGGCATGCAGCAGTCAGAAGAACGAGATTGCAGTGGTCAAGATGAAGCAGCTATGGCGAAGGACACGTCACGCGTGAAGAAAAAAGCACGAAAGGAAACGTCGTGACAGCTGTGATTTCCGCGCCCCGGGCAGTGTTTTGTTCCCGGTAAATCAAAATGATTCTTGTATCCGTCGCTACCAAATTCCAAAAAGTACACCTCGATTTTTGATTTTCACAATTTGGTGCTGATAAAATGGTGTCTAAAACTGACTGGAAGCCGAATTAGGGCCTCTAAATAGTCGCAATTGCCCCATAGGCTCAGTTTACCTCCGGACGAACAATAAACAAAAAAAAGTCGCGATGCAACTTTTTCAAGACACCGTTACCCCCAAAATATCTGGGTGGATTTTTGTGCTGAGGCGCTCTACTTGTAGCTGAGACCCCCCACTTTGCGATGGTGTGTCCAGTTCATAATTTCCTAAATGGTTAACTAGCATTTTTTCGTTTCACGCCGTCTCATATTACGTCCGCTGGCCATAAAAATAGTGATGGGGACGTAAACTGGACTCACATAAAGTTGCCCTTTCTCCCGTTCCCGTCGCAGGGTTCCCGTTCCCGTCTTGTTTACGTATTATTTGCGTAAACTACGAATGAAGTATGACAGACGTCTATTTATTTCAGAAGGAAACCAATATGAGCTCGATGGTGACGGTGACGACGGCTACAAGGTTGAGAGCGGTACGGCGGCATGCCGGACACCACAAAGGCTACCACGTTCACCCCCCGTCGAGCGCACCGGCCTCACCAGCTTCGCTGTCAACAGTATCCACAGCGATGCTCAGCGGCCGTAGACATTTGGCAATCCAATCCGTCACTAGTCGAGTTGCCATCTCTTCTTCTGCTGGCTTAACCTTTTTCCCACGTTTCGATGGCGAGAGAAACGGTGGCCCCGCCTTTCGTTTAGATGTCAGTGCAGATTCCACCATCTCCGTGGCTTGACTACGTGCCATCTCACCTTGCACTCTTGTGAGCACACTTGGATGCTCACTGCTCAGATGCTTACGGATGTTTGCACCGGTCCCGGACTTGTAGTCGAATGTAGCCTTGCACTTGTGACAGTACTGTATGCCAAAGTAGCATCTGCCGATGACCAATGCGATTTTCCCGCCGGGGGGTGCTCGCTTGGAGCTACAAGGTCAACAAAAGACCAGTACTCTTGTTTGTGAATACGTGGCATTTTGAATAAACTTGGCTGCTGTGCTGAAGAGGAGGAGGAGGTTGCCTCCATTGTGATCTACGCAGACGTCGGGTCCCAAGCGTGTTGCCACAAGTCCCTGCGCCGCGTTGCTGTTGTCTGCTCCAAGTCCTCACGGAAAATAGTCATCACGATCTCCAAACGTCAAGCCTCCACGCAATCTCCCCGCCCAGTCTCCACGCAATCTCCCCACCAAGTCTCCACGTATCTCCCCCACCAAGTCTCCACGTGATTGCCGCACTCAACGCCCTCCGAAGACACGCGTGCGCTCTTTCTACCGTCTTCGCAACTTCACTGCTTGACAAGCGAGTTTGTTCCAAGGAATTATCAATCTTTGTGTGGCAGCCTCAGAAATGAACGTATCTCTGGTTCCCGTCGTTTACGTTAACTTTACGTCAAAATGAGGTGCGTTTTTTTCTTGACGGGAAGGTCCCGTCCGTTTACGTCCCATCACTAATACTACTCCGTTCCGAAACAATCGCAACAAAACCACTGTCAGGAGACGCTATTGGCCATAACTGCAGCTATGAAGCTCTTATTGGTGGAAATCGACGCATCTGCCCTTTGCGGTTTCATTGGTGTGCAGAGCTCAATTGGCA
>KV737345.1:4296-28248 GCA_000500225.2 Phytophthora pinifolia | reverse complement strand
TATGCATAAACACGCGACAGCTGAGATTTAGTCGTGCTGTGGATAAAATAACATATTTACTACTTGTTTTTTATGAGAAACGGAACCCCTAACAACGTGTCAAATCCTTATAATTAACGGATTTTTACGATTAGTGATCGGTCTTCTATTTTTTAGTGGCCCCTACAAATCAATCATTTTTGGAAGGGGGTCTTGTATTCGTAGAGGGCTTCTACACCCGACGCAACCTCCACCTCGAGCTCGTCAAGTGCCACATCGATGTCGTTGAGGTTGAAGTGATCCTCGCTCTCTGGATTGCAGATCAACTCGGTAGCAGTGTCACTACTCCAGGATTGCTGGAGCTTCCAGCCGTAGACGTCATGACCCCATATGAACCAGCGCGTAGGATCGTCATGGAAGCCAGCAGCTTCAATCGAGTTTAGGACTGCTGACTGAGGTGTGTCGCGMCATGCCTGGCGTAYCYAGCTGCATACMGTAGCAACTGGAGGCGGGCGGGGATTGCCATTGCGAGTGTACTCCRCGGCGTCCGAGCGCTTCCATTCATCAATGAGGCCCGAYAAGTTGTCCTTGAACACCTTGTAAATGGCGATATCCCCGGCTTGAAGATAAGAAGTGAGGCCGCCGGGGRCGACGCACATTTTGATCTCACGCTGCGTGCACTTGGCTTTCACGTTCTTGGAGATGTGRGCGCGCATAGAGTCCCWCACTAKAGCCTTCCCGTTTGCCACCATGACAGGAGGAAACACCTTGTCGATCCATCTGAGCAGGAGCTCCGAATCAACCCAGCCCTTGGGCCGATGACTCGCCCACAAAGACTCGACAGTTGAGATTGTTCGATCGCCTTGTTTGTACTTCCATATGACGAGTGGGGTGAGCTTTCGCCCGCTCGCAGTCACTGCTAGCACCACGGTGACCCGCATCGACGAGAAGCCGGTGGACCTGGCGACGACGTGACGTGCTCCTGTGACGTCCCCAGTGGTGTCTCGAGTGTCTTAAAAAAATACAGCTGTCTCGTCCATGAGGATGGTATGCTCGGGCGGCGACTGCACTCGGAGATCTCGTAGGTATCGCATGTAGCTAACTGCGCATTCAACTAGCACTTCATCCGAGAGAACTGTCAAGTTTGTGCGCCGGCGTAGCGAAAGATCGTGGCGCTTCATGAACTTGGAGGCCCACGCTGCAGAGGCAATGAAGCTCGTGTCACTGCTGTCCAATGACGAGTACAGCTGACTTGCAGCTTCAGCTATCCAGTCCCGCGTGACCTTCTCTTTCTGTAGTTGCCGATTGACTACAGCGTCCAGGAGAAGGCCCTCGAGAGCAACAAGCACAGGCTTGCGCCCACCACCTTTGAGGCGCTTCTGAGCTGGGCTCGCATTCATGATCTCGTCGCGATTTCGCCACCACTTGCGGAATGTGGCGGCATCCACGTTCCACCCTTGCTTTCGGAAATGCACCGCAGCTCGACTTGGGACACCTTGGCCATGCTGGTCGATCCACTTGATTGCCTCTTGCTTCTTGGAGAGTTCGATTGCGGTGCGTTGCTGCCCCATGCTGTAGCAAATTGCTGACTGATGTGGCGCTCCAGTACAGGTATCTTCTATTCGTAGAGGGCTTTTGTTTCTAGAACGCTGTCGAAAATTCGACGGGGGTCTTTTAATAGTAACAGGTCTACTATTCGTGAAAATCCGTTAGTTGTTCATCGACACATGGTTATCTTACGGATCTGGATTTTACGGTAATCTATTGGTAATTTATTTAGAAAAACCTTGTTCCAAAAGCTAGACCCGGACCCGAAAAATAATCTACCCCATGAGGATACTTCGCTGGGACTCCAATCAAAGTTTTCTCTTCGTTGAAACTTCGAATTGCATCAAGTGCTGCCTCCTATGACAGCTCTTCTTTCTATGACCGATCTATTGCTTGTGCTCTTCCAGGATCTCTTGCATTATGCTGTTCGCGAGTTCCGGGTGAACACGGCCACCACAACGCTTCATCACCTGGCCAATAAAGAATCCGAAGAGCTGCGTCTTGCCCTTCCAGTAGGCTTCCAGGTTCTTCTTCGCTTTCTACAGAGGCAAAAACCAAATCGTGTCAGCGAAACAATCAAGCCAAGCCGACAGGACAAAGCGCAGCGTACGGGGTCATCAAGAACAGCTCGGCAGAGCGCACGGATCTCTTCCGGGTCCTGGATCTGCTTCCACCCCTTCTCCTCCACAATCTGCAGTGGTGACTTTGTCGCCTCGTTTTCGTAGAACATGAGCTCCAGGACATCCTTGGCTATTTTGCCCGAGATCGTTCCGTCCTGAATGAGGTCGATAAGCGCTCCAAGCTCAGCAGCTTGCACCGGACTGGTGGCGACGTCGCCGTTGGTTGCCTTGAGGTGTCCGAACAAGTCGTTCAGCACCCAGTTCACCACCATCTTCGACGGTCGCGCGTTCTGCGTTGCAATCGTCTCGAAGTACTGGGCCGCTCCAGGCTCGTTCACCAGCACGGAGCTTTCGTACGGAGTGAGGTCATACTGAACGCACAGTCGTTCCTTGAGCGCATCGGGGAGCTCTGGCATGCTTTCACTAATCTCGTGGATAAGCGACTCCGGCACAACAAGCGGAGGCAAGTCGGGCTCCGGAAAGAACCGGTAGTCCTTCGCACCCTCCTTTGAACGCATGCGTTTCTACAACGTCATACAGCAACAAACACGCGAGAGTTAGTACCTACCGCACGACCAACGTATCCAGCATTTCCACTGACGGTTTCTCCCGTGGCAGCGTCGAACGCGCGCGTTTCGCGATGCACTGCGCCCTCTTCCTCTTCGATCAGCGCAATTTGTCTCCTCGCCTCGTACTCGGCAGCGCGCATCATGTTCCGAATACTGTTCATGTTCTTGACCTCGACTCTCTCTCCAAACGGCGCTGCAGCTCGGGACGTGAGCGCGTCGTGGAGACTCTCCGCGTCGGCGTCCGCTCCAAGGTTCGTCGGGCGCACGCTCACGTTTAGGTCGCAGCGCATGGAGCCTTCCTCCATGTTCCCGTCACACACGTCCAGATGACGCAGCAAGTGCTGCAGCTGGCGCATGACCTGCCCCGCCTCGAGCGGACTGCGGAGATCGGGCTCCATGACGATCTCCAGCAGCGCCGTGCCCGCTCGGTTGAGGTCCACCACGGTGCTGTTTTCCTCCAGATCGTGGTTGCTCTTGCCCGAATCCTGTTCGATCTGGATGCGCGTGATGCGCACGCTCCTGGAGACCACGTCCTCGTTGTTCTTGGCGTGCTTGGCCTTCCGTTTCCTCAGTGCCTCGTTCTTCTCCTTGCGCGACTTGTACTTGGACGCGTCAAAGGCCGCCTCTTCACTCTCACCGCCTGTATGCTCACTCACTATGCTGGACAAGGGCAGATCGAAGTGCAACGCGCCGCCCGAAGCCACGGGCGCGCGCTGCTGTGTCAACTGGTAACCCAGCGGCATATCGCAGTAGAAGTAGTGCTTGCGCTCGAACAGAGAGCGCGGGTGGAGCGTGGCGTCCACTGCCAAACCCGTGCGGATAGCCTGGCGCACGCACTCGCGGTTCACCACGGGCAGCGTGCCCGGTAATGCTGCGTCGAAGAAGCTCACGTGACGATTGGGCTTCGCGGAGGACAACGTGGCCGCGGCGGCGCCGCTCATGAGCTTGGAGCGACTCAGCACCTGTGCGTGCACCTCCAGGCCAATGCAGACCTCCCAGAGCTTGCCGCTGGGCCCGCGTAGCAGCTGCAGCAGCGGCTTATTTGCTGCCAATTGCGCCATGATGATCGGGAATGTGAGCCGCTCGTTTTTGAGTCACAATTCCCTAAAATTGACCTTTTGGGGGACTATTTTTGAAGAGGACACTTTGTTTATAAAAAAGGACGCTTCTAGAGGTGCGAGAGCTGCTGCAGGTTGCCGAGGATGGCGTTGGCGGTCGCCTCGGGGTCTTCGAATACCATGAGATGCGACGTGTTGGCCAGGGGAGTGTGGTTCGTGTAGATTTGCGAGTGCTTGAGCGCAAACCTATCGAACACCTTGTGGTTGAAGAGCTTGGTACGGTCCCCGCTGTGGAAATTGACGCGGCAGCGAGGAGCGGCGAGCTCTTCATCCGTTAGGACGAGGCGGGGGCCGGTGTACACGGAGGCTTCGATGAGCGGATCGCACGCGAGCACCGCGGCTTGCTGCTGCTCGTCGAACACCACGGCGCCCTTGAGCCAGCCACCGAGTGTTTCACGATCCCAAGTGGCGAAGTTCTTCCAGTTCTCGAAGTGAGCGATGGCGGCATCCATGGAGGGCCTGGCCAGCACAGCGAACATTGTAAGAAGCACGGTTAGCCTGAGTTCCACACCAGCCCCACCGTTGCAGACGTACCATTTTTTTTCGCGAGCCAAGGTGAGCGATATGAGGAAATCCGCCTTCTTGTCGTAGTCCGCGTCGACCTCTCCGTAGATCGGCTCAAAGAGAATGAGGCAGTCAAAGGTGCCGGGGTGTCTAGCCTCCGTGGCCCAGAGCGCCGCCGCTCCCATCGAGTGTCCGATGCCGATCAACGGCCCACGCCCGGTCTTTCTCGACTGCAGCTTTTTAACTTGTTGCCACGCTGCATCTGCACTGATGTCCAGCCAGTTATTCATCGGGTGCTTCACTCGCAGGGACTTGGGGTCGTCGTTCTTGCGATACACTTGGCCAACCACGGAATTGTCGCTGTTGACACCATGGAACGGCTGGTCGTACGTCAAGTATTCCTCCGCTGCGCTTTGCAGCAGAGGTGACAGCTTCAGGCGACGGATGACAGGGTCCCAGACCTGCTTGCAGAAGCCAGTGGCATGCGCGAAAAGCAGCGTCGCCTCGGACTTGACCATGACGTGGTTAATTGCCAACTGAGAGGCTGAGAATTGTCAACATTTCCTCAGTTTCATCTAATCTTTGGTGTGAAACGCAAGTGATTACGAACCAAAAAAATAGTCCCGATTACTACAGGCAACTCGCAGCAGAAAGTTGGAAGCAGTTCAAGGCTTCCAGATCGGCCACAATGGCTTTTGCGCAAGCCTCGGGGTCTTCCAGTACCATCAGGTGCGAACGGCCGACCATGGGGGCGTGGATCTTGTAGATTTCAGGATGGCGAGTGGCAATCTCTTCAAAGACCTCGGGGCGATACAGTCGGGTGGTGCTGCCGTTGTGGAACGTCGTGGTGCACATCGGCTTGCCTTGATCCTGCACGGAGAGCCACAGCCGGCTGCCGCTGTAGATGGAAGCTTCGATCGTCGGGTGGCACGCCAACACGACAGCACCGCTTTCCGTTTCGTCGGGAACGATGGCGCCTTGCATCCAGCTCGCCAGACTCTCGCGGTCCCACGGCGAGAAGCTCTTCCAGCTTTCAAAGAAGGCAGTCGCTGCCTCGATTGAGGGCCTGCACATGTAGGGCAGAAGGACAAAAGGATCAGCACAAGCAACGCCACCCAAGCACAGCACGAGCAACGCATTCGTACCATTTCCACTCGCGCTTCAGCGTGACATCGACCATGAAGTTATACGGGCGATCTGGTCCCTTATGCATTGGGGGCCCGTAGATGGGCTCGAACAGTATCAGCCCCTTGAACGTCCCGGGGCTGCTCACCTCGGCCTTCCAGAGCGCCGCTGCTCCCATGGAATGGCCAATTCCGATCACCGGCCGTCCAGTTGAGCCCAAGCTCTGCGCCTTCTGCAGTAGTGTGACGGAGGCTAAGGCGAGGGCGTCGTTGGCCGGATGCGTCACGTGCGGACCCCTCTCGTCGACGTGCGCGGCGATGCTGTTGTCCCGATTCGTCCCGTGGAAAGGCAGGTCCATGCTCACAAAGTCCACGCCGGGCACGCGCAGTAGCAGGGTGGACTGGCGGATGTCGCGGATGATCGGAGCCCAGGTCTCCTTGCAGAAGCCTGCCCCGTGGGCGAAGAGCAGCACAGGCGACGTCGACATACTTCGTGCAAGAAGTCGGCAGTTGATGGTGATATTCGCTTAAGTACGCTGGTACTGCCAAGGCGAGCATTGATACTGTGGGTGAGCGACTCAAGCATTCCGTGGCGACAAATCTGGAATAATGTGCATCAAAGCCGCATTAAATTGGCGTTGGCACAAAACAACTGCAGTGGATACGACCACCATTGATCCGATGCTGTTCCCCGTGAACGGTACCGAATTCTGCAAGAAAAAGACCTCCGTCACACTCGTCAAAGATTGCAAACCCAGCTTGGCATTGGTCATTCGATGACCGCAACATCGCTGTGTGATCTCGAGGCGCAGCCTCCAGGGATCTGCTACTATTGAACCGTTCGTACAGGCGCGCGCGGCACTCGCGACTACAAGGAGCAGCGCTGCATTTCATGTTCTTCTCGTCATTCTCTGCTCCTGGTGAGTCGCACTACTGCGCTGCTGGGACTCATCCTCCAGCGCTGAAGCGCCAGCGAAGCTGATAAACTTCGCGAGGCAAACGTGAATTTGTGCAAGCGCTCTCAACTTGCGACGTGAGTTCCTCGTGCCGTAACTGTTGTTCCCGTGAAAATGAAAATGGATCGGAAGCCGTTGTCTGGGCCTGGTTTCAAGGCTGTCATCCACAGCAGGGGGGCAACTGCTGGTTTGCTAATGAGAAACGCGGTGCCATTTGAGAATTTCTAACCAGCTATGGCGGCACCCTGCATCGGCAAGGAATCTGTTGCCTATCGAGCGTCTGCTGAAGCGGTGACGCAGTTACAGCCTCGATTCAATTGTAACTTCGTATTGCCTTCGTATTGACTGCGTCTCGGGCAGGAGTGGGGGCGGTCTGCACCGAGAGCGCTGTGTTGAGGCTTCAATTTGCAGTGCTGAGAGCACAGAGCAGCTACAACTTGCCGACAAACCGTGCGTGCGTGCTAGTTACTGGTCTTGATCCCGCTATCGGACAGCAGCGGAAACGCTGGTCTGCGCTGGCACAGCCACCGGTCTTCGCATAGTTTGGCTCTGAGCCAAAAGATCCCCAAAAACCGACCGGCGGCGATCGCACTTCAACGTACCCTGCGATCTTCATCCTGGCATAGTGAGTCCAAGTCTGACGTGTTCCTTCCAGCTTCCGCCGCGTAACGGCTGCCATCACAAAGATAGATCTCGCGCCTCTTGGAGCGAGCCAATTTGGGGTTTCGCAACCGACTTTCCACCGATTGCAACGGGTGCCGATGGAAACCCCCTCGCTCGGCGGCGCAGGGGAGCCCGCACATTAAAAATAGTTCGCCACAACCGAGCTCGGTCTCTCCAGCCTCTCCGATCGGGTATTTTTACAGCCCCACTCGAGATTTTGCCAGATATAAATATCGGCTATATTCGACAGCTCTATTTCCAAGGTGCGTTTGCGTCAACTGCGTGATGATGCGAGAGTATCGATCCACAGAAGCTAACTCTATGGATATGGCAGCCAACCAAGCAGCTAAACCATGGGCCGCAAGAAGATCCAGATCAAGCGCATCGAGGACGACCGCAACCGCCAGGTGACGTTCGCCAAGCGAAAGAACGGCATCTTCAAGAAGGCCATGGAGCTGTCCAAGCTCTGCGACTGCGAGATCGCTCTCATCGTCTTCGACTCGAACGAGAAGCTCTACCAGTACTCGAGCACCAGCGTGGACCAGATCCTGCTCAAGTACACCGAGTACGG
Organism: Phytophthora pinifolia; assembly: GCA_000500225.2. Classification (NCBI taxonomy): domain Eukaryota; phylum Oomycota; class Peronosporomycetes; order Peronosporales; family Peronosporaceae; genus Phytophthora; species Phytophthora pinifolia. Next base: position 20,596 of record KV737345.1, on the reverse strand, counting down.
CGAGCCCTACGAGACCAAGGACAACAACGACGTGAGTGCACGACGAAGTCCCACTTTGTCCTGCGAGTCGGCGACTTAACCTTTTTGGCTTTCTTTCTTCTGCAGTACGAGATCATGTTCGGGGAGAAGAAGAAGCAGTTGCAACAAGCTGCCAAGGAGGCTGCTGCGGCAGCGGCGGCCGGCGCCAATGCTGAGGCCCAAGCCAACTTCAACATGGGCCACGGATCCACGCCCAACGGCGCTGGCATGCAGTCGTTCCAGAGCATGCACGGCGCGTCGCTTGGCCTGACGAATGACCCGGACCAGTACATGCTCAACTCGCGCAGCCGACCGCCGACCCAGAAGAAGCGCGTGCACCGCGGTTTCCAGCAACTTCTCAAGAAGGAGCACGTTGGTTACACTCCGCCGTCGCTTCCGCTGTACCAGCACGGGGTACGTTGGCATTGAGCAGCATTGTGATGACGAGTCTCTTAACTTTTGTACTGTTCAGATTGGAATGCTTGGAGGACTCTCAAGCCACCACATGCTCGCCGCGCTTCCCAGCCCGCCCAACCTCTCTGGGATTCTCCCGTCGCCGACAAGTACGTCGTGTAACGCCGTGTCCGACTTGGTTTGTCCTTCCTGACATGGTTTCATCACCTTTTTTTTCCACAGCAGGCATGCTCCTGCACGACTTCAGCCCCCAGAACGCAGGTCTCTTTGGCCACCACCCCATGCTTGGCGGAGGCATGCCAGGAGACTTCCACGACAGCAAGAACAGCGTTCTCGGCCTCAACCTCGTACCGTCCGATTTCAGTCACGGCTCTGCCGGCAGTGTCCACCCGCAGCAACTGCAGCAGCCAAAGGATCCGTACTACGTTGCCACCAAGCAGACCGACTCGCCAGAGAAAGCCGCGGGCAACCGACCTACCTCCGTTGCCGGAGAAGCCGACGCCCCTCAGTCTGATGAGGTGGTCTGCAAGGTTGAGAAGCCTGCGGAGATTGAGCAGGAGACGCCTCGGCAAGACGAAGCTTCCAGCAACTCTGACGACACCCAAGCTGCGAAGGAGAACGAAACCATGACAGACACGTCACCAGCGTCCCCCCAGCGTGGCTCGAAACAGCTTAACCAGGATGATCCAGCCGCACATTCGAACTCGTCCAAGTCTGACGACACCCTCGACGCCTCCCCGACAAAAGCTGCACCAGCATCGGAGTCACGAGCCCCAAGCACCACATCGGAGTCACAGCCATCGAGCAGCACCGAATCCGAGAAGCGTCCACACTCCGAGGTGCTCGGAGCAGCGTCGACAAGTCCGCACAAGCGCCAGCGTGTGGTCGTGTGATGTAGTTTACTCCGTAGTCACGCAGCGGGGCTGCGTATGCTTAGCGCTCGTCTATCTGCATTGAACCTTTGCTTTCATGTCGTTGCCTAGAGCCAAATAGACGGTCGTCAGCTCGATTTCCCTTTCAAGTTTTCTCTGCTGTGGCACAGCTACGATCTCTTGGCTCCCAAACTTATAGACGATCAGCGGCTTCCGTGATCTCATCTGCAACCTCTTGCAACGCCAGCCACTGGGCTTTCGAGAGCGAGATGCCCTTCTTCCCTGGCTTGGAGACGCCATCTTTTTCATAAAATTCGCGGAGGTCGATCAGAACTCCATTGCGGAAGTAACGAACAGTAATGCGGCGCTTGTTCGACAGCTGCACGCAACCAACAACGTTCCCATCAGCCTCTTTCAACGTAAGTTGAAACAGCTCAACCCACCGGCAAAGCGATAGCTCGAACGTCTCCGTCTGGCCTCAGAATGCACCCTGGGACGCCTGCAAGCGACCCCATTGCCACTTCATCCTCCTCCACCAATTGAATGGCCTCTGCAATGGTGTCCGCGAAGCTGTAGAGCTTCCCCCACTGATCCGGCGACAGCGAGATCCCTGCATCACACACCCACACTCTCAGCCTACGTTCTCTAACATCACAACGCCATCTCCATGCACCTTTTTTGCCGGGTTTGATCTCCCCATTATCGTCGTAGAACTCGCGGATGTCCACGAACGTCATGGCTTTCCACTTGCGCACCGTCACGCGGCGCTTGGTAGACAACTCGAACACCGCTTCTCCCTGCTCGTTGGTCTTTCCCCGGCCCTTGGACGGCTGATTGAGTTGCTGTGCTTTAATCGTAGAAGCTGCAGCGATCGTGGCTCGCTTGGCCTTCTGCTGGGCCGCCAGCCTGGCCAGCGGCACGTCCGAGTCCTCCGACGTCTGCGAGAGCGGCAGCCGAGGCTCCAGTTCCGACTTGCGGGACAAAAGCTGCGTCAGCGAAGGTCGCTCCTCCGTCTCGCCCTTCAGACGCTTGGGAGCTGTGGCTGGAGCCTCCGCTGGGCGCTTGCGCGTCGCTTCCTCGGTATGTTGGATGGTTGACATGTTTTAGAGGGAAGAGGGTAAAGCACTTCTCTCCGTTTAATTTCGTCGTCGCGGCTATTCTCCACCGTCAAGGCACGCGCTCGGTGCTCGGCGATTGGCTAAAAAGATAATTCCAGCGCACCCATTGGCTGGAGGGCAACTCCTACGCGGATATGCACGCCGCATGATGCCACAGTCCGAAGCCCGTCACTCGTGGACTCAGTGGCGGCTTCCGGGCCATCGTTTCCTCGACGAGCTGCACTTTGCATTGCGCAGGCAGGCCGTACCAACGACGCCAAGCAACCTGCTCTAGACGGAGAAGAAGGTGAGAGCAGCTTTGAGACACACCTTTTCGATAAATTAGCAAGGAATATCAGGCGGTGAACGAATGGAGTTCGTGCCTGCCAGGCAAAAATGAGAATCCCAGCTAACTTTGAGTATGGCTGTGATTTTTATTTAGATACTTCTCTCCACTACGTACCGTAAAGTTGCCCAATTGTAGCGAAGCATCCGACGATGGACTTTGACGAGGACATGTCGGGACTGCAGATCGAGGATCTGGGCGAGTATTTCCTGCAGACGGACATCAATGACAACTGGAAGGGGTTTTCACTGGGCTACACGGACGAAGATCAGCAACAACAACAGGGGGCTCATGGCTCTGAAAGCTCAGCTGGGGCTTCTGCTGCGTCTGCTGGAGGATCTGCGCACCACTTGGCGTCACCGCCTCTGTCGAGTATCTCGGAGATGCTGAAACACGGCGACGGACTTGGCGTGGGGCTCGGATTCGGGTCCCCTCGGAACTCAAAGGACTTCACGACGCTCTTCCAGACGGGCTTGACTCCTGCAAGCGCCAAGCCGGACGCGGCGATGAACCGATCCTCGCGAGACGAAATGGAGCTGGCAGGCTTTAGTCTGGATCAGCACAAGAAGCCTCCTGCTTTGATGATGCCCCATGCAGCGTCCAAGTCGACGTCTCAACTTGGTGGCAGCGTCAAGACCGCAGCCCCCAAGCTGCCGAGTTTGCATTGCCAGAACATTCTGAGCAGCGACGACGACGACATGAACTCGTTCGGTGGAGCCAAGCGGTACGTGCGTTTTTTTTTTTTTAGAACCCTGCGTGGGTAAATTATGCGGTTTATTTTATCTTACCGACTGCCAGTGAATTTGACTTCTTGACGGTATCATGCGACCCCAGTGGATGCTCGACGATCGCTAGTGCGTCTTCCATGAGCTCAGTCAGCGCCCCATCACCGACACCGGAGGACGATCGAGGGTTCCGAAAGAAGTCGCGCGAGAAAATGCGGCGTCAAGAGGTGAATGTCAAGGTACGCAACCCGCTAATGGACATCGTACGAATCTGTTCAAGTCGCCAGGATCTCTAATGTCTTGCTCGCAGTTTGAGGAGCTCGTTGAACTGCTGGGACTCTCCAATCGCGTTCGAAAGAGTGCCATTCTGCAGGAAGCGGTGTCAGCGATCAAGAGCGTCAAGCGCGAGCGCGACGAGCTGCGCCGAGACCGTGACCGGCTGCAGCAAGAAGTGAGCAAGCTAGCGACGTGTCTGCAGTACTCCCATCTAGGCTCGGTAGCTGCCGCCAACGCTGTGGCCATGACGCAGCAGCCGAGCCAGCACCAGCACCTCTCTCATCTGAATCCGTCGGGCCAGCACATGGGGCAGCCTCAGCAGCAACAAGATCGACGAGCAGTTCCAGTCTCAAGCGGGATGCAGCCAGTCCACACGCATCCGCTTAATGTCCCGTGCAACCCGGTATGTCGGCTACAGGGACTATTCTGATTTTGTCATGGTTCTCACTGTGCTTTTGATGCTGTGCTCAATGTTTGTCACGCAGGGCGCGAACTGCTTCCCGCTTAGCTCAGCGTTTTCCACCATCTCGTCGCAGTTGGGGGCACATTCCTCGGCATCACCGTCGTCAGCGTCCGGGCAAGTGGTTATCGCCCCCAAGTCGTTGAAGCCAGCATCTTCCACCTCGTCATTCACACCTATAGCCCCCGACTCCGAGATGAACTAAGTTAGCAGCAGTGCTCGTGGCTTGGCCAGTATGGTAAGGACGCTGCAGATGTGCCTGCGTGTTAGTTGGCACATGCAAGAACCACAGAATAATAAAGCAACAGTATTGATCGACACCACAAGATCAACGAGCGAAGGCTGCAGACGGATCGCTCGAGGGCAGGCCATCGGACAAATGCCAACTGCGCGCTGCTGCTTCGGTGGCTTCACTCATGGCGAGTCAAGACGAGGTTCTTCTTCTCGGCATCCCAGTGCATCTTGGCGTCGAGCCCCATGTTGAGCTGCCGCATATGTGCGTCTCGAGTCTGCTGCTCGTCATCAAGTCTGGCTGAATTGGTCGGCGGTGCGCGTCTTCGTCGGGCGGTGTGCATTTGGTTCGGTGCCATTAAGTCCGATCGGCAGGTCGTGGATGGAGGCATACGATTCGGCAAAGGAGAGAGAGACGAGCGGACAGGAAGCTGCAGAGTGAGTCGCTGGGCGTAGTCGTCTGCGAGGGTTTCCCAGTCACGAACGATGAAGTTTCTCACCAGAGTCGACAGCATTTTGGGTGGCGCAGCCACTTCACCTAACGAGGTATCAATGTCGACGTCTCGGCTCGAAGCTCGACGTTCTTCGGGGACGCTAGCAACAGGTTTGTTCTCGTCCACGCCCACAAGTAACTTGGCTGGATCGAGATGCGTTAAGAATGGTCGTTCAAGTCCTAGCGGGCCACGAGAGGTGACGGGATTCGAGAGTTTACTGAGCTCTTCGAGCTCTTGTTGCTTCCGTCGCTGGTGTTGCTGCTGGTACGTGAGTCCCAGCTCAAAGGCCTCGTTTTCCAGCTCTGAGCGGTGCTTCTTGAGGCCGACTTCACGCTCAGAGAGAGCTCTTCGAGCAACTTGGATGCGCTCTTCACGATGAGCGCGTTCGACGGCGCAAATCGACTGCACTTGCTGCAGGATACTGGTGGCGCTACCGTCTAGGAACGCTCGTCCATCGGTGCGTTTGAGCGCGTACACCTCGACATCAGCAGAGCCTCCTACTGCCGTGTACGTGACCCGAGCAGTCGCGTTGTCGTTCTCCAGCAAAGCCTCCATCGCGACAATTTCTCCAACGCGAACGGTACCAAGCTCAATGGTAAGTTGCGCTCGTCGACGCGCCTTCTTCAAGGCAGCAGCGCTTTGGACCGACGATGGGTCGTCCTCGACATGCGAGCCCGTCTCCAACTGCGTCGTAATGTTAACAGAGCCGCTGAGAACGAAGAAGCAGTGTGAAAGCGGTGAGACCCCTTGAGTGAGCAGGACGCCACCAAAGCTAATCCGTCGAAGCTCCAGGACTTCAGCCACCTCCACTACGCGAGGTCGAGGCCAGTCTCGGAAGAGGAAGACCCTCTGCGTAAAGTTGACTCGCTGAGCTTGAGTGAAGAAGTGCTGGTGGAATCGTTTCAAGGTTCGTGAGTAAACAGCTCGCGAGAGCTCACACAGCTCGCAAACGGAGCCGGCGTTGGCACTTGAGGGTTTGGTCGAGCCGAAAGCAATTGCCGTTGCTGTTCGTACAGCGGCGTTTGTGAACAAAGCAGTCTCGCCAAAGCTCTCGCCAGATCGGTACGTGAAGATGCGCGGCCCCATGAGGTTCATGTCGGGTTTCTCTCGGCCAGGAGTGCCCGCGCGGTTTATCGTCGCGCTGTTGCCGTGCGTGCTTTGCTTCCGCTTTTGTTTCTCCGTTTGTTGAGTGCGCTTGGCTCCGTAGATGCCAACGCTGCCGTCAAGAATAAGGTAGAAGACGTCACCCTTGTCACCTTGGAAGAAGATGGCCTCGCCGTCCTGACACTGGTGAAAGCGCAAGTATCGGAGCGCCTCACGCAGCGTGTTATCGTCCACTCCTCGGCACGTTTTGGGCTGTGTGTGTCGAGCCCAAGCAAGCAGCAAATCCAACTCGGCGTAGGAGAAATCAGCGGCCATCCACTTATCGTCATCTTCTTGGTCCGGAGGAGGAATTCGACGCTCGTTAGCAAGCAATCGGCGCTTGGTTTCGGCTCCAAGCAGCAATTGTCGAGCTTCTTCATGCACGTCGACGCCTGCAGCGATTAAAGCTTGTAAATCGACTCGGTGCAGCGTGCTTTCCTTCCACCGACGAAACCCTCGAGCTTCGTGGCGCCGCACCCATAGCCCAAGAGTTGCTTGAAGCACCAACGAGTCCTTTTCACTACGCGGCAAGTGATCCGGCGAATTGATCGAGTCCGCGACTCCTTTGAGGATATCATCGAGATGGTCGTCGCCAGCCGTCAGGATGTTCCGCGTCGACCTCGTGAAAGCTGTCGCGGACAAGTGTCGGGTGCTCTGACGACGAAGTGTACCGCTCCGACGACTGCCGTAATGTTGCGCAGCTTTGACGATCGTTTGTTGGCGCAGGTACAGGTCCCGGGCTTGACCACGTTGAAGTAGCGTGACACGAGTTGGCTGCAACGAAGCCGGCAATCCAGAAGCACCGCTGTCCACCGCGCGAGATTGGCGGCGCTTGGCTATCGCGTCATCCCTGAGTAGCGCTGCCATGACTTGAAATGTTCTCACACCTTCGCTTCAATTGTGGTTCAGAATTAACTTGTCGTTGTGGTCATCCAAACCTGATTTAACCTTTTCAAAGGGTTAAATAGGTTTTGGAAAGGTTAACATGCCCATTTTGGCGCTGCTCACTGTTTGCTGTATTTGAGAGGTTGATAAAATGAAGCTGGCGCTGCGTGCGCGCCAGCTAGCCGGCTAACTGCGTTTATGGGTAGATAGTAAGCTCAGCTTTTCAAGCAGGAGCCCCGAGGTCGTCTCCGTTTACTTGCGACTAGCGTCGAAGGTGTCCTTGACCTTGTCCATGAAGTCCTCCGTGTACAGGTAGTGGTCCGGGGTCACGTTCGAGCCGTGGACGCAGATGGCCAGGTCCTTGGTCATGTGGCCGGCCTCCACCGTCTTGATGACGGCGTCCTCCAGGCCCAGCGAGAAGTCGATGAGCTCCTGGTTGCCGTCGAGCTTGCCGCGGTGGGCAAGGCCACGCGTCCAGGCGTAGATCGAGGCAATGGGGTTGGTGCTCGTCTTCTTGCCCTGCTGGTACTGGCGCCAGTGGCGCGTGACCGTACCGTGGGCAGCCTCGGCCTCCACCGTCTTTCCATCGGGAGCAACCAGCACGCTGGTCATGAGGCCGAGCGAGCCGTAGCCCTGGGCCACGATGTCCGACTGCACGTCACCGTCGTAGTTCTTGCAGGCCCAAACGAAGCCGCCGTCGCTCTTAAGCGCCTGAGCGACCATGTCGTCGATGAGGCGGTGCGTGTACGAGATGCCGGCGGCGTCGTACTTGGCCTTGAACTCGGCCTGGTAGACCTCCTCGAAGATGTCCTTGAAGCGGCCGTCGTACTTCTTGAGGATCGTGTTCTTGGTCGACAGGTACAGGTCCTGGTTCTTGCTCAGCGCGAAGGAAAGACATGACTTGGCGAAGCCGTAGATGCTCTCGTCCGTGTTGTACATGGCCAACCCGACGCCGGGGCCCTTGAAGTCGTAGACCTCGAGCGTGGTCTTCTCACTGCCGTCCGCGGGCGTGTAGACCACCTCGAACTTGCCCGGGCCGGGCGCAAGGAAGTCCGTGCTCTTGTACTGGTCTCCGAAGGCGTGGCGGCCCACGACGATGGGCTTCTTCCAGCCAGGCACAAGGCGGGGCACGTTGGAAATCACAATAGGTTCGCGGAAGACCGTGCCGTTGAGGATGTTGCGGATCGTGCCGTTGGGCGAGCGCCACATCTTCTTGAGCTTGAACTCCTCCACGCGCTGCTCGTCAGGCGTGATGGTGGCGCACTTGATGCCCACGTGGTGCTCCTGGATGGCGTGCGCGGCGTCCACCGTCACCTGGTCGTCCGTGGCGTCGCGGTGCGGCAGCCCCAGGTCGAAGTACTCGATGTCCAGGTCCAGGTACGGGTGGATGTACTTGTCCTTGATCTGCGACCAGATGACGCGCGTCATCTCGTCGCCGTCCAGCTCCACGATGGGCTTGTGCACCTTGATCTTCTGGCTAGTGGCGAAGCCTCGGCGCGCGGGCATGGCCATGGAGCGCACGGTCTTGGCGAACATGTCGGACTTACGAGGGGACTGACTGGGGGCTTCCGCTTCGAATTGAAGAATGAGCCATAAGCCCCCAAAGGGGGTGGCCGTTGCGCAGCCGCACGCCGGCGATCCAAGTCGTCGATAGTCACTTCAAGTCTAAGTGATGAGCACCTCTGCAAAGTACGTCAGACGCCTGACGACGCTGATTGGCCAGAAGCGCACACCGCTTAACTTGGATGGGCTCCCGACCCCGAGCCCTTTGAACTTCAATCGTTAAACGGCTGTTTGGGGCAAAGGAAAGTGCAAGTCACTGGATCTGGTCCTCTACGTTGCGCTCGGGCCATGCATTTACATCCACTTCGTGTTCTGTATGTACTTAGAAGTACCTCCTTGTGCCTAGATGGTCTGGGACTGGGGCTCCGTGGGCGTGGACGGCAAAGACCCCTCCTCCACTGGGCTACCGGGGGGACTCTTGGGCGTGGATAACGACCCGTCCTCCACTGGGCTACCGGGACTCATGGGCGCAGGGGGCGGGCTGCCCACGCTCTGCGGACTCCTGGGCGACGCCGACGCGGCCGAGCTCGAGGCAGGAGGAGTGTCCGCACCGTTGGTCTCGGACGCCTTGGACGACGTCATCGAGTGCTGCTTGGAGCCCGGAGACAGCGGCACGCCGTCGCCGTCGCCCGAGTCGCCCACGTACTCGTCCTCCTCCACAAACTCCTCGTCCTCGTGGATGGTCCCCTGCTTGAAGTCGCCCATCTCTTCGTCGAACTCCATGTCGGCCATCTCGGGCTTCCAGTCGCCGAGCCCCTGGTACGAGAAGCGGTCGAAGTGCTTCTGCTCGGACGGGGACGACGGCATCGACACTGGCGAGTCGGGCATCATCTCCTCTCGGGCCTCGCGCATCTTGGCGATGGCTCGGGACAAGTGGCTCTCGTCGGTCACGTCTTCCATGCGATGCGGAGGCCGCGGCACCTCCATCTCCATGCGCAGCAGCTTGTCCCAGTCGATCTCGGCGAAGAACGGGTGCTGCTTGATCTCCTCCACGCCTTCGGGCCCACAGCCAAGGCGGTTGGCCGGGTCCTTTGTCAGCAGGCTCATAATGAGATCCTGGGCTTCCGGGGTGAAGCGGTCGCTGAACTCGGGCTCTTCCTTCAGAATCTTGTCGAACAGGACGGTCGGCACGTTGTGGCGGAAGGGCGAGTCGCCCTGGATCATCTCGTACGCCAAGATGCCCAGCGCCCACCAGTCCACCGCCTTGCCGTAGCCCTCCTTCATGATGAGCTCGGGCGCCAGGTACTCGCACGTGCCCACGAACGAGCTCGTGCGCTCGTTGTCATCCATCTCCTCCTTCGACAGGCCGAAGTCGGTGCACGCCACGTTGCCGTCCGCCGTGATGACGATGTTCTCGAGCTTCAAGTCGCGGTACAGGATGTTGGAGGCATGCAGGTGCGCGATGGCGAGCAGGATCTCGGCCAGGTAAAACCGCGCGCGCTTGATGCTGAAGCGGCCGCGGCGGCGCAGCACCTGACGCAGCGAGCCGCCGCTGTAGTACTCCATCACCATGTACAGCTTGTCCTGGTTCTGGAACGCGTACTGGAGCTGCACGATGTACGGGTGGTCGGCCTCCTGCAAGATGCGGCGCTCGGCCATCGTCTGCGTGACCAGGTCCTTGTTCATCACCCACTCCTTCTTCAGCACCTTCATCGCGTACAGGTGGCCCGCGTCCGCGCCGTCCTTCTTGAGCACCAGCAGCACCTTGCCACACGCGCCGCGGCCGATGACGGTAACGAGCTCGAAGTCGTTCACCGACAGCTTGCCGGGCTTGGCAGAGCCACTGAACACGCTCTCCTGCTCACCCGTCCGCACGGCGCGCGGCCGCGACCAGTGAATGAGAGACGGCAGAGCCCGACACGTCAGACAGAGACGCACTTGGCCCTCGTGGCGCGTGTTCTCCACCGACGAGCACTTTTCGCAGCACGGATTCTGACACGTGCGGCAATGCCGGCGCCAGCGACGCATGTTGAACACGCCGTGGCAGAGGTAGCAAGCCTTCTCCATGCCGCTATTGACGTTCTTCACGCGGAAGCCCGACCATCTTGCCTTGAAGCTCGCATAGACCGAGTTGACGACCAGCTGCAGCAAGTCGACGTCCGAGTTGACGCGCCCGCCCGAGAGCACCACGCAGCCCAAGGGGCTCTCCCTCGACTTCATGCGCGTCAGGGCCTGCGCGCCTTCCGGCGACGACATGTAGGCGAGGCACCACTGAGCCAGCATTTTCCGCAGCGTGTACAAGTCGTCCGACGAAACGTGATGCGTCGACTGCACAAACGCGACGCCGCTGATGTGGCGCTGCATCTCCTTCATGTGGGACCGCAGCGCCTCCACCAAGAGGCTGCCGCCATCTCGGTACGCCACAATGAACACGTGCGTGGCTCGAGACGTCAAGACGTGGTTGCGCCAGCCCGTCATGAACCGCTGCACCGCGGTTCTCATCTGTATCATGGAAAAACAGAGCTGTCACGTCTTGCAAACGGCTTTCAAGGACCCATTCGCCTTCAACACTTACGTCAAGTTCTCCCGCTCGCTTGGAGTCCTTGAAGACGTCGTCGAACAGTACAATGCCGAGCTTGTCGTCCTTGGCCTTCATAATATACGGCAGCATTGATCCCAGGCTGCCCTTGAAGATACCGCCGCCTTCCGAGCCTGAACGCACGCACAGTCTTGCGCTCCAAATGCCCGCGGGGGAGCCATCGCTGTCTCCAATAAACACGACCAGGCGGTCCGAGAAGAGCGCCGTCCTGGACAAGAAGACGCTGCACTGGATCGTTTCGTCGTCCTACAAGTCACAGCAATCAGCCACATGAGGACACGGAAGCTGTAGCCATTTGAGGGGCTCCAGAGCCACGTACGTGGGACGTTGTGACCTCATGGAACGTCTCCATGAGCGTCTGCATCTTGCCCTGCACGTTCTTCGTCGCGGCCTCGAGTAATCCGCCTGGAGGCGGCAGTGGCGGCTCGGGCGGCTCCACGTACGAGTGGCGCGAGCTCACAGCGGGGGAAGGACTGCAGTCTGGGTCGTCCTCTCCCGGTGTCGAGTCCTGCCGTGAGCGGTTGTAGTGGCTGCTCTCCGAGTCGTCATTGTAGTCGTCTCCTTCGTGTTCAGAGCGGTCGTCCTCTCCGGCGGAGCTGGCGCCGCGGCTGAAGATACTGAAGTTGGTGGTGAAGCTCAGCCCCACGCTCTTACGGCGCACGGCATCGCGAATGCCGCTCATGGCGGCGACGGGCGACTTCTTCATGGCTGCTCTTCTACTACACAGTTGAAGAGCAGAGGTTCTCCTGGGGGGTCACAGTTGTAGAGGAGGTTTTGTGTCGCGATTCCGAGCGGTTGAGAGCGTCCGATGATCCCGTGTCGGGTAGTCCTGGGTAGACGGAGGGTAGAGCAGCGTCCCAAGTCGCGGCGTCCCGGTGTGAGCGGCGCGGCGGCTTCGTCTGTGGGGAGAGAGGCTGGTGCACAAATCGAGGCACTTGGCATTTGTATGGCGTATCGATTTCGGTTACCGGTAAGTAGAAAAATCAGGAGTTATTTAAAGCGGCTGGGATTGGTGGGAAATCATGTAGCCATCTGGGCGGCGAGTTGCACTTTAGAATTTGAAGTCCTTGAGCTTCTTGCTCTTCTCGGTCTTGGCCCTCTTCTTCTTCTTGGCCGCCTCCTCCTCGTCCTCCGCGGGGTCCGTGGGATCGGACGCAGACGGAGGAGCGTCTTCGAAGCGACGCCGCACACGGCCGGTCTCCGATCGTGTGCCGCTCGATTCTTCGGTTGCGCCAGGTACAACATACGCATGTCCTGAACCGTACAGCGACGTTCCGACTGACGTCTACGCGATGGACCAAGCCGGTTAATAAAACTGAGATCGACAGCATCATCTAGGAAAGCACCACGCACCTCTTTCTGTTCCAAAACCGTGTAGAGCTGCTGAGGCGCATCTGGTGTCTCGGTTCCTCTGTTCCGAAGGACAGGATATCATCATGTCAGGACTTCAACACAAGCCACGACGAAGGTGAGGCTGCCAGAACAGACGTACCGGATGCCCTTGCGCAGATCCACGACACCAGGCGTGGAGAGGCCGGACGCGACGCTCGAAATGCCGTCCACCAGAGGGGTTTCCAAGCCCGTAGCGTCAAGCCCTTCAACCTGGACGTCGCCTTCCACAGCGTCTTCTGCTTCTTCCTCCTTTTCTTCCTCTTCTTCTTCCTCCTCCTCTGTGAGTAGGTAGATAAGTGAGAACCCCCTCCATATGGCAGTTAATGCAGCTTTGCACAAACCTTCTTCCTCTTCGAGCTCTCCCCATCTCTCCCGGTTGATCTCCTCGCCCTACCGCACAATTGTGTTAGTTCGCCATGCTTTCCAATAGAAAGCGTGCTTCCATACGAATCAATTCCTCACCTGGTTCTCCGTCTCGGTCGCCTTCCCAAAGACGTCACCATAAAGCGGAACCCCATTCTCGTCCACTGGGGGTTTGCCCCAGCCACCGGGGTGGTACCCGAAGCTTGCGCCTTCAGGAATGGGCGCGTTCAAGCCTGGAATCTTCAGGTTCGGATATGCTGGCGGTGGGCCATATCGCTGCACATTCAGCAGCCACGGAGGTGGCACGCCTTCCACCATACCGAGTGCAGCCTTGAGCTCATCTGAAAGCTGTCCCGGCACTTTCGCCTTCACCTTCACCTCGAACTCCTTGCCTTCGTAGTACCTACCGTCAGCAAAACTGTAAGAGAACAGGCCAGTGTCGCGATGCAGCCAACCAGGTGGAAATACAACGTACAGATCGCCCAGTTGCGTGAGCCTGGGCTTCGTCTGGAAGCGGAAGAACGCGTCGTGCAGCACTTGGTAGTCGATGTCCACTCGGCCCATCTTGGGCTGCATGCGCTCCCTTGCGCGCTGCTTGTGCTTCTTCTTGTCGTCGTCCTCGGCAACCGACTCTCTCACTTCAGCGATGCCCGTCTGAGCGATGAACTCGGGCAGTTTGAACGGGGACTTCTCAATGCCGCGCTTGCCCTGCAGATACTTGCGCTTGTGACACCAGTGGCGCGGCACAGGCACCGTGTTGCGGTACGACTTGAGATACACCAGCAGCCTCGGGTCGGCCGACGTCACGTCGTGCGCCTCCACCACGTCCGGATACGCCACGAGCTGCTTGAGCTCGGCGACGCTCAGACGCTTGCTCTTCTTGCGCGCCTTCCGGGAAAGCTGGTGCTCCTCCTCCTCCTTAGCCACCTGATCCTCGTCTCCATCCTTCTCGTCCTTCCTCTCCTCGTCCTTTGCGTCCTGTAACAAAAGCAGTATAATTATCCTAACACTTTAAACAAGTTACTTCCATACTAGGACGTACCTCGTTATCCGTAGAGCCACAGAGCTCCTCAGCCGACGAGAACTTGCCGAACACGCGCATCATCTCTTCGTAGGCCGGATCGTCCTGCGGCAGCGCCAGCTCCTTGCTCGGGTCAGCGCTCACGTACTCCACCTCGACGTCAAGAGGCGGCGCCACAGCCGTCTCCTGCGTGGTCTTGACGTCGGCAGGCTCCGTCTTGACGCCATTGGCCTCCGTCTGCTTCTGCGCGCGCTTCTTGAGCCGCCGCCGCTGGTTCTTGGTCAGTCCGGTCGCAGCCATGCCGTCCGCCGCTTTAGCTCCAAGCACTCCCCCTGACTGAGCGCTCTATTCGAGTGGTTTCATGTGATTGGTTGAAAAGAAACGGTCTCAGATTTTATCAGACGGTATACTTGCGTCGCAGTCGCTGTCGCTTGGATCAAAACCCGACGAGAGCCTCGCTAAATGGAGTTCGATGACGACGCCCTGGCGAAGACCGTCTTCTTCCTGTCCACGACGGGTGCGTGGCCTGACGACGTTTATCCGACCTGCTTGATCGCCGCTCAATTGATGCTAACGCCCTTGATTCCCGACCAACAGAAGCCCGAAGTAAGCTCTACCGCCTGCTTCAATATGGCGCCAAGTTCTCCAAGTGGACGCTAATTCAGCTATGGGAGCTGGAAACCAAGTCTGCAATGCCCACTCAGCGTGGCAACAGCAATGCGAATAGTGGCAGAGTCCAGTCCGAGCAAACGGAGATCAAGAAGACCTCATCATCAGACTTGAAGAAGAGCAATGCTGAGGACTGGAAGACAAGCGTGGTCGTGTCGCTTGGCCGTGCGGAGCTCGTGTTTGGAGACGCACGGAGGTTCTTCCGCTTCCTACAGTTTTTGGAAATGGCGGACATGTTCCGCCACGTGAGAGAGCCTGAACGCGCGGTGCGGGTGCTGCGCCGACTGCGTATCATGTGCTTCTTCTTCTTCTACATCACGGAGAACTACGTGGTGTTCTACACGCGCGTGCTGGGCGTATCGCCGCGGTGTCGACTCATGCGGAGGCTGCGGCGCGGCTGCAACGGCTTCTGGCTGATGAGCATTCTGCTGGCGATCCCGCTCGACCACATGATGCAGCGCGGAACGATGCTCTCGATGATCAAGAAGCTGCTGGACTTGTCTGTGGCATCGGTGGGCTTTTCGGGGTTGCGCGTGAGCGACGGGCTGTTCGGCGCACTCGGCCTGGCGTCCGCACAGATTGGCGTGGCTAGCCGCTGGCTGGATGTGATGGCCAAGTTCCGGCAGCAGCACGTGAAGCGGCTAGGCGCGACGCCCGACGTTGCGTGAGAGCGGTTTGCCGAGTTGCTTTGCAGACGTCGCTCGTCGATCACCGAGTACTTCAACGACTTTGGATGTTCGTTCGGGCGTGCTGCATTGGTGAGTTCTGCATGGTAATGGCAGTGCACAAGTATCAGCAGGCTGGAGGCGATGCAACTCACGCAAATTTGTACAAATATATGTAGAAAGTGCTCAAGCTTTTGAGCTTGTGCATTCTCCTTCTGATCTGATCTATCAAGAAGCTTATGAAGTTCGATTCGCTCTCGCTGCACTGATTGAGTTCGTACACTTCAGCATCCGTGAGCTCGTCGCTTGATCTCGAGGGCATCAACTCCTGCTTCTATTTCATCTCCAGCTTTCACAAGTACGCCATACCATCACTTCCTGTGAGCAGGAAGGGTGATATTGCAGGCTCCACAAGTGTAACGGATGTAAGAGCACATCCTTTCCCCAGCTGTAGAGGTTGCAGTTTAACCGGTGGAGGATGTTGCTCCAGGTGTGAAGCGGTGGGTCGAGAGCGGAGCGAATCCACGAATGACTGGCTATTTCAGTCCTATAATACTCGTACGTATCCACGGCACTTGTGTGATGTCACGTCAATCTTGACTTGACAGGTGCCCAGAGCTTCCTCTCCACCGGCGTAAATATCCTGTTTAGATTTGTACTACGTACTACGTAGTATATTTTTGCTAGCAGCAGAAGTTTTTACGACTGTCTCCATCTTACCTCGACGGCAATACCGCTCAATGGGATGAGACTTCTTCGGCTTGGCACATCGAGGACGAGAGCACAGGTGAACAGAACATAACAATAAGGAACACGCCGTATGTTGGACTGCTGCTAATAAATGCCACTTGAAATACAAGATTGACGCTCCAAATTGGAAGTGATCGTTCTTATGCCGCCGGCAAGTACATCTTACCGCTGAGCTACGTTTCGGAACATGAAGTGCGCAATCCATGCGGTGGGCTTACCCGAATCAACCACGGCGTCAAGCGTCCAACCACTTTTCACTTTCCAGCGCTCCACCACAGTGCCAACAGAAGATCCACGCCATGGGAGACATCGCGTTCACCGACTTGGCCGAGCCACTGGCAATAACGTCGCAAATGTCCACGAAAATCTCTTCGCAG
>KV737344.1:0-11252 GCA_000500225.2 Phytophthora pinifolia | reverse complement strand
CATCACCACCACATTGAGAAAGTCAACACCCTGAACACGATCCTCGAGCGCATGGAGGTTTCCGAGAAGCTAAGCGTCGAGATCCGTCGCTTTTACCACCACCAGTTCACTGGCCGAAAGCAGGCTTACGAGTCCCAGTTGCTGTCAAACTTACCCGATCAACTGTGCTACGAAATCTCTTCCCTGCTGCATGCAGACGCCGTCAAGAGCGTGGCCCTTTTTGACTCTGCAAGTCTCGAGTTCCTTAACGAAGTGACGGGTAAATTTCGCCATCGGAGCTACCAGAACGGCGAGACCATTTGCTTGGAGGGCGACGTGTGCCGCGAGTTCTTCGTGTTTCTGCAGGGCAGCAAAGTCAACGTGTTTTTCCGGCTGCGAAAGGTTCCGATCCGTGCGCTCAACAGTGGAGACTGCTACGGCGTGAACGAATTTCTGTTGCGACGCCCACATTTCGCTACGCTCAGCGCGGCCTCTCTCGTCCATGCGTCCGTTATGACCCGAGAGCAATTCGATGTGATCCAGCGCAAGTTTTCGGGCGACGTGGCTGACATGAAGGTGGAGGCGGAAGCGATGTGTGTCGAGGAGCAGGCCCTTCGAGAGCGCATCGTTGCCAACCTCAAGAGCTTGAAATTGCAGCCGCACTCGATGCAAACGCCGAGCCTCTTTTATCAGCGCGACAACGCGGTTATTCTCAAGGGAACTCGACCGACTCGATCCTTTTTCTCGAGGAGAAGCGCCGTCACGACCGTCTGGCACGCAACCATCACGTGCTGGAACGTGTACAACGCCTTCTTTGTCATTTTTCGAGTTTGCTTCCACTCGCACCTGCACTTTTCCAGCGGTACACACACCGCTATCTGGATTGCCGATCTGGCTTGTGATGCGTGTTTTGCCGCCGATATCTTCCTGAAACTCTACTACTTGGGCTGCCCCGAAGTCGAGCTCATCAACCTTTTGACGCGTAAAGAGAAGGACCGACAGTATCTCCGCAGCTCCGCATTCAAGTGGGATTTGCTGGCGTCCTTGCCCATTTACGCCCCGTTCGGAACGACGGCAGCGTGTTTGTGCCGACTCCCGCGCCTCATTCGGTGTGTCGACCTGTGGACATATCTGGACGACGTGATCGTGCAGATCCAGCAGCACTTGGCGTCTCACAACGTGTCGGCCTACTTGAGCCCCGCCAAGTTGATGATCATCCTCGTGCTCGTCGCTCACTACGTTGGCTGCATTTTCTTTCTGATCTCAGCGCAGGAGTGTGAGCACGTGGCGAAATGCTGGATGGCGAACGATCACATGCTTGACCAGTATCATCACTCGGTTGTCATGCTTTACGCCAAGAGCTTCTACTGGGCGATCACGACGCTGCTGCTCGTCGGCTCGCGTGAGAGCGTTCCTCGAAACGTGGCAGGCACGCTCTGGACGAGCTTGACGTGTCTGTGCTGCACTTTCATTATCGGCCACATCGTGGGTGAAATCTCTGAGCTGATCCTCGAGCTCGGGAAGGAATCCAAGCAGTACAAGAGCCGCATCGCGAGCTTTGAAAGCTTCGCCAAAGCTCACGCCCTGCCGGTCACTTTGCGAGAGCGGGTCGCGTTCTTCTTCCGCGTCCACTTTGAGCACACGAAAGGGGGCGACTTGTTCCGTACCGTTCATGACTTGTCCGCCAATCTCCGGCTGAAGCTCATGCTGGAAATCTACGGCGCTTCCATTGCCAAGCTACCCATTTGCCGGTTCCTCACGGCCTCGCAGGTGAACAACCTCGCGCTGCGTTTGAAGCCCGAGCTATTCATTCCAGGCGACGATATTCTAGTGGAAGGGACGTATGGAAGTCGGCTGTGCACATTACGCAAAGGGTTAGCAGCAGTCTTCTGGACTGAAGCGGTCGCCTCGGTCGCGATCCTCCTGGAAGGCTCTTTCTTCGGCGAGATCGCCTTCTTTCTCCCGACCCAACGGCGGCTAGCTACGGTACGTGCAACGACCTTCTGCGAAGTGCTGTACGTCTCGAAGCACGACTGGCAAGAGCTCTGGACTAGCAACAGCAACGCTTCAGACAGCCAGATCCAGAAACATGCTTTGCATGCCATTTTGGGGTGGGTCGGCAGCAGGTTGCAGCGGTATCTGCGCGCCAGTCTTCGCGTCGCTGGTCATGCCAAGCGCTTGCTCTCGCAAGAAGCTGCAGATCTGTTCCTGGCGAAAGCAGGCACGAGAACGGGATCCGGCACCAGCGACAGGAGAGCGAGCGGCATGACGCGGACTGGAACCCCGCCATCACCTCGGAGACTGTCGAAAGCCGAAGTCTGCCGATTATTCGTGGCCCCAGAAGTGCAGCTTCTCGAGAAAAAAGCCGAGTATCTCTTAGCAAAAAGCGACGACTGTGTGAGCAAGTTCAGCCCCTTGTTGATGCAAGCTCGCACGTCGGTGGTTGCCTCCATAATGAGCTCAATACGGAGCTCGGCGAGCTCGATCCACAGCAGAGATCGCGCTACTTCAAACGGTGGAGCATGGCTCAGCGGTAATGCCGACGTCTCACAGTTGGGGAGCAAGGCTAACAGCAAGCTCGATGACGTCAGTCTGCTGCAGTTTATCGTGGACCTCAACCCGCTCAACAAGTACGTCTGTGACAGCCTGAGTAAGTCGGCAATACGGGCGATGGAGGAGGAGTGCTGGACACGATTTCGATTACTTGCTGGGGCGGCCCAGGAGGTTTCCAAGATGCTCCATGTCTTGCTTCCACCCGAGACGGGCGCTCTTCCGCGTCCCTCTCGTATCAAAGCATCGTCCAGAACGAAGAGCCTGCGCCGCTATCCCACGTGGTTTGGCACGTCTGCTCGGCGGAAGTGGAGCATTCAAGACCGTGGTAAGGCTTCTGTGAATACGCTGAAAAGGTCGCTTGTCAACGAAGCAAAGACCGCGTTAAGGATCCCTACCACGTCGCCAAGGCGGAGGCTTCCAGTCACTGTATCTAGCGAGCGAACGCAGCCCACAGCAGCCTCATGGCCGAAAACGGAGCTGGCGGCGACACTCGTGCGAATGACGCGGTGCAATTCGTTGACCGCTATCGATGGTGAGTTTTTGGGAAACGCACCGAGGAAAACGACTCCAAGCAAGGCGAAGAAGAGCAATCCGGGGATTGACTTTGAGATCTTGCAACGATGCCAACGTCCACGATACGCTACACAACTCCACTGGTACCATCGCTACCGGCAGTGGCGACACAACCCCCCGACAACGGTCGTACCTGAAGGCTTGGTAACAACGCCTATGTCTACCACTACACAGCGTACCGGTGGCCCCAAGGAATACGTTCTATCGCTAATAGGAAACATGCGGTTACCTGGTCTTCGCGGCCTTGGGCGCCCTCGTGTGGGCTCAAGCCTGCAGCTCCCACGCCAGAGAACGTTGTTATCCGCTACCACTGATCTCCAGTCACTGCAGTTTATCCGCCGTGTCAAGGAAGCGGGCAAAGCCTGGGAACTTGTCATGCTGCTCGTGGCGATTTACCACCTGCTTGCCACCCCTTTCAAGGTGTGCTTCGCACCTGCTGTCATCGTGCTGCCAGAGAGAACTCTGTGGCAATGGTCGGCTCTAGAAACGGTCTTCGACGTCTTGTGCTTTCTGGACGTGGTCTATAAAGTGCAGCATTGCTCAATGCCACCTCGTGGAACCCTCTCCGCCGCTGCAACGTCTTCGCATGTCGGCTTTCAGCATGCGCTGGCGTCGAACTCGGAACTCCTCTCGGATCTTTTCGCCATGCTTCCTCTGGAGCTACTGCTTGTAGCTAGCAACGTTCGCGTGCCTCTCTCGCCGTCAGCTACTGCCTCGTGGTGGGCAACGCGGTGGCTGTTACGGCTGAATCGTGTGCTGCTCGTACGACACATTGAACCACTTTCCGAACGTCTCTTTCAGTTCGCGATTCACGACCTCAAGCTCCCCGTGGACGAGGCCCGGCTGTACTTCGTGCGGGGATTGTTATCGTACCTGGCGACGGGCCACATCTTGGCTTGCGTTTGGTATTTAACGAGCGAGATCGGCTTCCACTACTACGGGACGTCGTGGCTCGCCACTTCGGGAATGTTGACGTACATCTCTGCTGGGGCCAGCGTCGTGGAGCACACGAGGCGGAGTTTAAGCGAACGAGTCGTCACGTTTTCGATCGAGGCGGTCCCTCTTGCGCGGAAGTATCTGCGCTCGCTGCTCTTCTCGATGGAATGCATCTCGACACTGTTCTACGGCGACATTTTATCCATGAATCCACCCGAACTCATCGCGGAGATCGCCATTACGCTGTGGAGTATCTACATCTACGGTGCCCTTGTAGGGGCCCAAGCGGAGTTGTTGGACGCTCGGGCAAGTCGTGAGGCCGTGTTTGAGCAGAATTTGGGCGAGCTTCAACACTATGTGGTGCAGAACGGGGTCCCCAAGGCACTGAAGCGCCAGATCAAAGCCTACTATGCACGCTTGTGGCGCCGCTGCCGCGGCGAGAAGGACTTCGCTGCAGTGGCGTCTGTTTCCCGTGTTTTGTACGAGGATGTGGTGCTCGCGACGCTGCGCCACTTCGCCGCTCAGGAGGCCTTCCGTGGACTGGACGAGCACTTTCTGCGTGCTCTCCTCGTGACCTTGCAGTACGTGGTGTGCGATATGGGCGAAGAAGTCGTCATGAAAGGCGACGTCGATCGCAGCATGTACTTTATCGCACAAGGTTGCATTTTAGTCAAGTTGGATGCCTACGAAGTCGTTCGTGAACGGGGCGAATACTTTGGGGAGTTGACACTTCTGTACGGCATTTCCCGACTCGAGACGTGCGTCGCTCTCAGTGTCGCTGAGTTGTATCGGCTCGATCACGAACCGTACGAGCGGCTGCTGCTCGAGTTCCCGGAGTATCGTTCTCGAAACAAAGTGGCGTGGACAACCCTTCCAGACGCAGATCCACAGAGGTCTCAACCTTATCATCACCTTCACACACTCGCATCCAGACCAATCATGGCCCGAGCTGCTCCACGAACCGCTGACGACCTCGACAAGCAGTTACCGTTCTCGTTCGTACACAGAGCCAGCATGAGGATGTTGGCTGGAATGCACGAGCTTCACCCGCTGGAGGCCAAGGACTTGATTCTCAAATGCCGTGAAGGAGCCCGGAAGCAGTTGATGCGATGCGCAACGCCTGACAAGGGAGACAAGTCGGTGCATTCTGACAACAGTGACGGAGCCCTAGCAGACCAAGGCCCAACCGGCACTATGCTTCTCAAAATCTTCGAGAAGACGCGAGCCTTGCGCAGAGCAAACGAGTAGCCAGCAACATTTTACTGGGAGGTAGGTAGCGAAGCTGGGCCACCCAAGCAACATTCGTTCAACAAGAACCGGGTAGCACACACAGGCGATGTATAACACACCAAATAAGCAACATATGTTCCCCAACCTCCCAGACAAAAACTCTCTGAAATTTACTCTGAAATAAATTCCAGGGTATATTTCAGCACTAAACCATCAGCTACTTGAAAAAACTCTAAAAACTAACTGTTCCTTCAAACTCTGTAAATAATAATGCAATTTTTAGAACATGGTTAACCTAAAAACTGAGCCACAAGCACCATCCGACTTTTTATTAGTTTTGGCTGTTTACTAATGATTGGAGTGAGTTTGATTAGTGTTTGTATCGAATCTGTACAGTCATCAGGACCGTCACATTCTGTACTCGGTCCTGCAGATAACTTTTCGTGAGTTTTGAGCGGCTGTTTAGATATGATGATTTACTGTAGCTATCTAAAGACTACTTGTGCTAGCAACCGCGAATTCGGCCTCCCCAACATACAAAGTGACCGCTTCCGCATCAGTGTCAAACTTAGAACCATCCCCTTTTCTGTCAATTCGATCACTATTTGAGCTCACCTGCAAACTTCTGTATTATTGTGTCTTTCTGCCAAAACGTCCGTTTTAGGGTCCTACGTAGGGGAAGCGGCCCTTCAGAAGCCTTCCTATCTGACTAGGACACTACCATTAAAATCCACCCTAACCCATGAACTTTGATAATGATGGTATGCTAGTATTAATAGCTCTTCCGAAGGACTGACCGATGAATTGTGGCCATTCGGACCTTAATATCTAAAATAGTGGTATTTGCGCAAATCGGAGCCCCTGCGTAGGTCTTGCGGCCTCCTGTGACCCTTCGATAAATCTTCACCGTTCAGTAGGCAAATCCTACCTTTAGCCCTAGCCCCTCTTTCTTAGGACCACCCTTTTGGGGTCTGACTGGCCATTCTTGCTGAAAGGCACAAGAAAATAATCGAACTTAGCAACACAAGAGGAATGAGGAAACTTGATGCCACCAACGCGCTGGGAGTTCCCGCCATCGTTCTGAGCCTTTCATTTTCAAATGGGCCGCGGACCAGCCCTCACCAACCAAGAATATTGGTCGGCTTGCACGACGGTGGAGTCTCCAGCTGCGTGAGATTTCACGCAAAACCGGCCGATCAAGATCCGCTGCAAGGAACGCTATCAAGGCTGAGAGAAGCGCGGGGAGAAGCTGAGGGCAGGACGACAGCCGCCTCTCGCCGAACAAGAAGGGCGGCAGATTGTGCCGGCGGCTGCGACGGTAAGTACTTCGCTGCGAAGCTCAAGACCCAGCTCAGCATCAAGGCTTCCATGCGTACCATCCAGCTGCTGCACAAGAACGTGGACCACCTGGTCTACACGAAGATGGCAAGACGTGGCCTCTAACTCTGGCGCAAGGCGGTGCGTTTGGAGCGGGCTGAAAAGAACATTCGTAACCCCGGTACATTTGCTCAGAGCCATTGTATTAAATATGTGCTAACGTTTTGCTATTGCATGTAGGGACATGGGAGTATACTGTTTTTCTGATGAAAAAAAAAGTTCAATCGTGATGGCCCAGATGGCTAAAAGTACTGCTGGCGTCCAACACAGTCCTTCGTCCGCCGACAGAATGGTGGCGGCAGTGTAATAATGTTGGGAGCTTTTAGCGCCAAGGGCAAGAGTAAGCTGGCCATTTTGGGTGGCCGGCAAAACTCTGATGACTACATCTATACCGTTTCTACGTATTTGTTGCCATTTGCTCATGCTAACTATGGTGTTGACTTTGTTTACTAGCAAGACAATGCCTCGATTCACGCTTCCCGTGAAACGACGCTTTCTTGCAGGAAATGTAAGTCGAGACCATAGTTTGGCCTGCTCGATCGCTGGATTGCAACCTGATAGAGAACATGTGGTCAGCAATGACGGCTCGGGTGTCAACAATACCGCACGGTTGCGCAACTTGAGGGGCCCAGTATTCCAGACAGTGCGTTCAGTTCCATTATTATTATGAAGTTCATCCGCCTCAACCATGCCGACTGGCTGGCTACATACTCGACCAAGTGCAAGTCACCGTTCGATGCCCTGACACGACTCCTACAGCGATTTGCACGTCGCCATGGACTTTCGTTCCGGGTTCCCTGCTATTCTTCCGTACGTTGCCGAATTATGGCTTGTACATGACTTTTTGTTTTGTTATTCATCTTACTTGCTTCTCCGGAACTGCTTAAAGTTCGTGATGAGTTTAGCTCTAAACTTACCAGAACTACAAGGCGCCGGAGATCTTCAATGCGGACGAGACCGGCATTTACTACGACATGCCCCCAAGCGCATTTGGGCCGAGAAGGGGAAATCGTCGAAAATTCGCGCCCAAGAAAAACATTCTGCTCGCCTTACCGCCCTGCTAACTATCCGAGCTGATGGTACGTTTTACAGCTCGTTCAATGTTTCACACTAGTCTAATTGTTATCGTAGATGTTTGCAGGCAAAAAGCTACCAATACTCTCCATTGTGAAAGGGACTCCTGGTGGCAGAATCGCGAATCAAGAAGTGAAAACATACCCAATGCAATATGAACTGAATTTGGCGAGCTAAGTAACTTCTTGATAAATGCTTTGGTAGGACACATGTACTGCGTTCAAGAGAACGCATGGATGAACGAAGTGATATGGTATCGTTATCTCCGTGAGCTGTTAATCTACGAGATCAACGGACCTTCCGTTCTCTTGGCCAACTTGGACTGCCACGTGGGCAACAAGTCTGAGACGATCGTGGCAGAGGAGCTGCATTGTACGCTGCAGCCACTCCCTCCAAACTTGACTTCGGTGTGCCAGCCCCTCCACGTGAGTGTGATGGGTACCGTCAAGGCGCGCATGGCTGGAGGAGGAAGCGTGCTGGAATGCTTCAGCCTCCGACAAGCGGTTGACCATGATCAAGCGCACTATTCACGTTTGGGAGAAGATTTCCGAAGATTTCCGAAGATGTCGTACGGAAGAGCTTCTCCAAGGCATTGCAGGTCGCCAATGTATAGTTTTTGCCTTTCGCTCCATCGATGCAGGACCTTTAAACACGACAGCAATACATTTTTCGACCTGTTTCGCATTATAACTTAGTTCATGTAGCTCTGTGTATTGTGACTGCACGCAGCTTCACGTAAAGTTTGATTGCTGACTAGCTGCCAATGAGAGAGATGCCAAATGAAACGGGCCAAATGGAGTGACCATCGTGTTCGATTTGCAGAAGATTTTTTTGTATCAGTTCGACGAACCTCGGGTAGGCCCTATCTTCCGTCGTTATCTGTACACTTGATAGCACGCCTTGTCGCCACCTCTGCGAGCCTTGTCACACAAGAAGAACTTGGCGTCGCGAGCAGTGTGGGCAGTAGTAAGTTGTCTGGAACGACTGGTCACGAAATATTTGTTGACAGTGGGAAAGGTGCACTCGAACCTTCCCCTTGTTCTGTTTTTGTGAGTGCAGCAAAAACCTCTCCCGCCTTATATACTTTCGCCCACAAATAAAATTGGTTTCAGTATTGGTTCCGAGCCAACTATTGTATGAGAAGAATTCTGAGTCGTAACTTACGACTTAAATTTGGACTACATAATAACTTATGACGTCAGTAACATGGGGGGGGGGTAATGTCATTTAGCTGTTGCTAACACCACTTAAAGTCCATGTCCGGCCGACTCCAGTAGTGCAATCAGCGGATTTTCGGTATCCTTGTACGGAGAACCACCCCTCTAGAGTTTACACTGTGCTCCTTCCTGCTAATTCCATGGCTTGGTCCCCATGGGGACTCCACCAAAATACCACTAATGACAGCACCAAGACCCATCGTCCATATCCCGCCTTCGTGGGACTAGCAATCCAAACGGCTTCGCGATCCTGTGGATCGCTCACCGTATGTACTGCTGCGTTCCTCTCCCTGGGATGCACGTGCCAGCTCGTGACACCGACGGCAGCTGTTGTCCTTCGTGTCTTCCAGAAGGTCGCCTTTGCCGGCGCTGAGTGTCGTTGCGAGCTGTTGGAGAGCAACTGTCTTATCTCCAACTGCGTGAGCCGGGGTCCATCCCTGCTGCGCAGCCCATTCAGCAGCCCTAACTGTGCCGCCTCTCGATCCCTTCGCATTCCACCCTGGAGTCAGCTACCTCCCAGATATAGGATCTGGGGTCGCCGCGTCAAATATTGAGTCCTGTCCCCCAGCTCCTTCCGCCGCAGCCCGCCCAGCGTAGATAAGACAACGGATCACACGCTCATCGGTGTCTCCGGGTCTCACGTCCATCGTTCACCAAGCTCAGACGAATCGTCCGCTTTAGCTGCCTCATGGCCACGGATTTGTGGTCCGATAGAGTGACCGCCGTTATGCTGGTGCGGCTTCGTCGTAACCGCGTTTCAAACCCCGCTTCATGGTGAGCTGCGGTGATGTCATTCTGCGTGTTAAAGTGCGCGACCACGCACAAGTGAAAATAAAGTGCGGCTCCCACTCGCCAGCATTGATCCACGATGTCTTCCATAGCGTCGTTCACCGCCGTGCAGGACCCATCCACATTGTCAGCTAAAATTCTTCCGGTCACCAGCAGAATCTCTTGCGGAATTTGGTTTAGTTTCAGCGCAAGTACTTCTTGCTCGTACGCCCCAGGCCGTAGACACCGCGAAGCACGTGCTTGTCGTGCACTTGTTGGTCTTCAAGTCGTGTGTATTATCCAGTGCACCCCCTGTTCGATAGGCTCACACAGGGCGTGCCTAGGAGAGTTAGAGAGGATCGTACAACACAGTCTCATCCGACTCAATCTCAATCTTCGGATTTCCACTCTCCTACTCACTCGCCTACCAAGCCTCACTCGCATATAATCAATTCTTTGAGCCAGGCTCATTGTCGTCTCCACTTTTCCACCCACACGTTCAGCAGAAGCATGTAGCCGACTCGGAGGTGTGACGTTCACTGTAACGGGACACCAAAAAGAGTGTGTGTGCCGTTGCAGAGGGATTCACGAGGCGTCAATCCCATTGGACAAAACGTTCCCGAATCATCCTAGCGTATTTCTTCCTCGACAGAAGTTCAGAGCTGTGGGGTCCAGTGTCCCTAGACAAATAGACAGGCAGTACACGGTCGCACTGTGTAAAAGCCTACAACGTGATCCTGAGAAACGAGAAGGGGGACCAAGTCAACGCAAGTGCTTCTGAAGCACACCTTCGAGTCTCACGAAGGCGATCGGATCGCTCAAGGAGCGACTGTCCGACACTACCGCTCGGAGCACAGTGTACTATGCCCAATGGTGGCTGCTCAGGAATGCCTGCGCATCCGGGCCAGGTTGATCGCGGAAGGGGTGACCCTGAGTCCGTACCTCACATCCATCTCACGAACAAGCACCATCAAGAGAAGGGTTGTAGCCAAGGTGATCAAGGGCAAATTGTTCTGAGCCCGGAAGACTACTCTTGCCATTCTCTGAGAATTAGCGGGGCTTGCGCGCTTCTGGCAGCCGGGAAAGGGGACCTGGTAATTCGTCTTATGGGACGGTGGTCAAGCTGGTGTTTCTCGGTGTATACGCGCCTGAAACCTGGGATGGTACGAAATGCAGCGATGCATGATCAAGGCCTCCATATGGGAGCACAACGAGACCAATCACCTTGCGCTCGAGGGGAACCCCATTGAGCCTAACTCCCAAGAACTAACAAGTCTACTTGCCCCAATGACGCTTTGGACGAAAGTGGTCGGTTAAGTACGAGGGAACAGAACCGGGGGGGGTCGAACCAAAACTGGTCAACCTACGAGAAAGTATCCGTGATTCAATTGTGTTTAACGCAGGGAGTATAAGCAAAGAGGTCATCCTTACGTTGTACTAAGTCATCATTGATATCAATCAGTCCATTAGATGAGACGCGAGCTCAGGACTTTCGCGTGGTCACTGAGCTTCCTCGATGCAGACGCGGAGTCACGGGACTCTCTC
>AWVW02056780.1:0-27762 GCA_000500225.2 Phytophthora pinifolia | reverse complement strand
GTGAACAACAGTTCACAGGAAGTATTGCATACTTCCAGCACTTCCTCTGTGCAAGGTGCTGTGTGCCCCGTCACAATGAAGACACTCTCCACTGTGAACCGAAACGGACACTCCGTGCTGCGGACCTTCTGCTGGGGGGTGTATCCCTTTTCCACGCTCCCGATCGGGCCAGCCATGCGTGCAGATGTACCACCAACGCCAACGTGGCAGCGTGACGGGCAAGTAGCGCACAGGCAGTCCGATTTTGGCGCGCTTGGACTGGCGAAGCTGTAAGTTCCGTTTCGCCACACTCTCGGTCTCCTTGACCACCAAATGGGAGGAGGTCTTCTCGCAGTAGCGAGTGCGGTACCTCACCCACCCAGCCCAATCCAGGTTGACTCACCGGAGGTTCTTGCCTTCAAAACACCCCTCTCCCTCTGCGTCGTCTTCCGAGTCACTGCCGTCGTCCGAGCTCGCCTGTGCTAGCTGCGTAAAATCGTTGTCATCGCCTTCTTCGGCATCTAAGTCGCCACTGCTGCATTCGCCGAGCAGGTCTACTTCCGCCGAGGCGCTGTCATCTTCGTCGCGGGCTCGGCGCTTCATCCGTCCCAAAGTAAATCGCGAAATGGTGAGATTGAAGATCGCAGTTCACATTGCCCAGAACCACATGGGCCCCATTTTGAACCTACCCACTGTTGCCGCAAAGCAAAGGCAACAATTACCGTATTGACTTGCAACTTTTGTCATTTCCTATTTAGCGCGTAGAGTTTGAACCGCTGGCAAATGGAGCCGACGCCGCTGCCTCCGACGTGGCAGGTGCGCGTGTCGCGCTCCAAAGGCAAAGTCTACTACTACCACACGCTCAGCGCCAAGACGCAGTGGTCACGGCCCACGACAGAAGAAATCGCCGCCGCAGACGCCGCCGTCTCAGTGCAGGAGACCGAATCGTCCATTGAGACGGAAGAGCAGCAGACCGAAGCAGTGGAAGGCCACAGGAAGCGGCAAAAGCGCGACCTCCCAACGTCCAGTGATGAGGAGGTCACAGTACAGCAAAACGACAGGAAGGAGGGCGTGCTGCACGCGCTGGTGGTGGCCTCCATGCGCGTTGGGGGCAGCTCCGTGACCCGCGGGACAAAAAGAGCCGTGGTGTTCACGCCCTGGCCGCACCAGCTGACGGCGGTGGAGAACATCATCACCGCCATCCAGAGTGGGGAAGAGAAGGACGATGAAGTGTCCACCGGAGCGGAGAGGTTTTTGCTACAGCACAGTACAGGCGCAGGCAAGACGCTCACCATTGCGGCGCTGACGCACCAGTTGCTGTACGTCAAGGACCCTCGGTCTCTGCTGTTCCACACAGTCGTGGTTATGCTGGACCGCGTCAAACTGAACGAGCAGGTGGGCGACGCTGTGGAGCGATATCTGCGCCAGAACGGCGTGGACGAGGTGTTTCGAGCCGAGAGCATTGACCACCTGGCCGAACTGCTGGACGCCTCGGCGCAGAGCGAGCAGAGGCCGCAACGAGTGATCATTACGACGACCCACAAGATGGGCTTGCTGGTGCGAGACGACGTGCTGCTTACGAGGCTGCTCCATCGCAGCTCGAAGACTAGTGACGGAGAGGACGACCCGTTCCAGCGAGTGGCCATCATCACGGATGAAGCCCATCGATCCCACACGTCGTCGACGCGTCAAGCGATCGAGAAAGTCATGAAAGCTGGAGAGGGAAGCCATGCCAAACTGACGGTACGACTGGATATCATGGAGTGGTGCGTGTCTGTTGAACTGAGTGTAATGCTCTCTGTCTCTGCGTGTAGTTCGTTGGGTTTACAGCGACGCCGAATGCCGAAGCACTCGAGCTGTTCGGTACTGCAATGGCCAACGAGTTTCGCCGCCCTTTCCACTGTTACCCCGTCGCCCAAGCCACTGCTGACGGTCGGATTATGAACATCCTCCAAGACTACACATGTGTACGCTGCGAGGTTGAGACGTCGGTGTTTCCCGAGCCGGTGCAGGAATTGCTGCGGACGAATCGTGGGGCCCGGCGTCGTATCCTCGACCACGCAAGTGACGACGTCGCTGTCCTGAAGGCCAAGGCGCTCATCATGATGACGGACTTTCAAGCGATGAAGCGAGAACACCCGAAGGTCAAGTGCATGCTCGTCGTGCGCAGTCGACACGACGTCGTTCGCTACTTCACTTTGATCACTACGTTCGTCACGAAGAGGAAGCTTGGCTGGAATTGCTACGCTGCTTTCAGTGGCTCGGTGAGCTTGGACGAAACCGCAAAGCCTGTCACGGAGCAGACGCTGAACAACCGGAGCGTCACGCTGGCTATCAGCGACGTCGTCATCGTCTGTGACAAGCTAGACACGGGATACAACGAGCCTCTGTTGGCCTGCATGTACGTGGACCGCTACTTGCGCGCGAGTGCGCACACCGTGCAGCTCCTCAGTCGTCTGAATCGTCGCCACAAGTACAAGCCCGCCGTTCGCGTGCTGGATTTCGCCAACCACGCAGCGCAGATTCGTCGGAGCTTTGCCGATTTCTGGCGAGAAGCGAAGGCTCCAATGTCTTCCGACACCGTTGACAAGACAGCTGAGAAGCTGGATCTATCGACAGCCATCGCTGTTCTCTGCGACTACTTTCCGGAGTTGCGCTCGGCTCCTGTTGACATTGAGGACCCGCGAACGTTTGTCGCCAAGCAAGTGTTACCATTGGAGCGTGACGCCTTTCAGCAGGTGCTAGATGCACTTCGCGGTGCAGTGATGGCGTTCAAGCGGCTTGAAATGACTGGAGAGGAGGAGTTCTTCGATACGATTTCTCCATTCAGGTACGTTGAGCCTTGGCTGAGGCTTGTATGACTTCATCGTCCTTGCCAATTCCAATGCCGTCTTCGTGTTGTAGCTATTACTTACTCTACGAGCTCAAGAAGGAGGTAGAAAGCTACGTCGTGGCAGTGGACGCAGACGTCGAGCTGTCCCTTGAAGACATCAAAGCGAAGATGTCAGCACGGGTACAGAAGTACCGAAAGGCGTTTTCTGGTGCGCTTTACGCTCAGTCGTTACTGGTACGTTTATCGACTGCCGGCTTTGTTGTCCTCAACTGACGGCGTTACTGGCGTGTAGGATCGTGTGGAGTGCGACGATAAGCTGTCCAAGATGGTGTCTTGCTTGCTGCAGTTTGGGGAGCTGGAGCAGTTCGAGGCCTTCCTTCTCGTCGTCTCCGCTCGCAACAACAAGCACGTTCTGGATTCGTCCATTGCAACGAGAATCATCGAGGCCGGACTCCGATTTCCAGCTGATGCTAGAGTCACAGCGGAAGAGACGCCTCGGATGGCAGCGCAACTCGTTGCTATGCGCGAGGAGCTCGCTGGTTTTGTGAAGGATGACTAAAGGTGAACCCCGTGCTCATCAGTCTAATGCGTCCCGTGTTCGTTCAGTTTTCTCCAGAAGCAACGAGAACCCGCGGTAGAGCTCTTGGAATCCTTGCAGTGACTGGGCACAGAGATCAAGTGTTCGTGTTGCCGTGAGAAGGGACAAGCACGCTCGGTCGCTTGACTTGGAAGCTGTGGTACGCCGGAAGACTGAAGTCTGCTTCCCTGTCGCGATAGCCGTGATGCTCTCAACCGGAATGCTCTTGCTGTGAGAGAACAAGCTTGATCGATGGTCGATGTGGGTGAGCTTCGGCGCCTCTGTACCTGGTTTCCTCCACGATATGTGCGAGCACAAGGCGTCCGTGAACAGGATTTTCGCGTGGGGCTTCCCCAGTCGACCGTGCTTCTCCACCAAGAAGCCTCGCTGAAGCTTCCGTTTGAACTGGTCAAGGTCCGTTTCCTTGTGAACCGGAAACGTGGGGATTGTGACGGGTTCATCCGTCTGGACGTCGTGGCTGTCCGATCTTTCTTGTCGCTCCTCGTCGCGCCTTACTGGTGATGGGAGATGAGGTCCTGCTGCGACTGGAGACGACAACGAGGGGAAGGAGCCTTGACGTTCTGTAGAACTTCCTAGTGGAGGCTGGATAAGCTCTTTCAAGGCGCTGAAAAAGTCGTCGTGACGAGGAGAACCTGACAACTGGAAGTAGATCGCTTCACTGCTGAAGCCAAGCTGGACACGTCGTTGCTTGTCTTCAAGAGCGATGCTTGTGACGTCGGCAATGTTCATGTTCAGAGCTACGAAGGCAACAGCACGGCGCTCCCAAGTGAGCGTCGTCCAATCTGCCGAAACAAACAGTCTGCCTTCACACCAGCCTTCCCACGCCCCCCGCTACAGTTCCGAGTTAGAACGACAGCCAAGTTTTGAGTTTCAAAGCAGTCGAAACTAGAACGTACCGACTCCACACTGACTCCTTCCACCAAGGCTTTCATCTGCTCTGGTGTCAGCTTGACGTCCTGCAGAACATGGATTGCAGCGTGCTCGTCGGTCTGGTGCTCGTCCACATCTTTCTGCCACGATTTCCGACTACTGCAAGCGTTGTTCTGCTCCAAGCCCGTGGATTCTTCCTTGTGATGCGATTCCTTTTCTTCTTCTGCAGAGCTTTCGTGTCTGGTAGATCGATCGTCGTCGCTGTCGTACCCGTGCTGCGAATTCTGTCTTTGATCGTCAAGACACTCGAACAACCACGTGTCGTCAGTGGTGTCTGCACTGCTGAGTGCTTCGTTCAACGCAGTGTCGAAGATGGAAATCGTGGTCTCCGTATCCCCTCGCTGTGCGTTCACCATACTTCCGTGGTCGCTTCGGGTCACGCTCTTCATTCCGTCCCTGTAGCTGGCGTCACTTCCATTGTTTGCACTTCGGCGAGGAGAGTCAAACGCTTCACTCATTGGAGACTTCAGCTGGGCGCTACCGGGACTAGCAACACTTGCCTCGTCATTCACCCAGAAAACGTCTAGTTCCGACTGACTGAGTGGCCACACAAACGTTCGATCGGGTCTCCTTGCGGTCTGGATCGACGTTTCACTCAATATCAATTCGTGCATCCGGGAAGACGATTCATTTTCTTTCGGCGAGTTCTTCAGATTTGTGAAGATTCTAGCTAGAGCACAGAATTTGTTAGAGTAAGTAGCCGTGGGAAAAAAAGTCAAACGGATAAAATTCACCTGACGGAGTGGAGGCAGTCGATAAAAGTTTTATCGAGCCAAGTTCTGGCTCAGCCACATCCAGACACTTTGGGTTGGACGAGTCCTCCGTACTTGCAACAGATTCAGCGACACTATTCGCTCGTGATCGACTGTGGGGAAGCGTGCCAACCCCTGCCAGCGCAATTTGAAAGAGCAAACCAGTTGCTGCTTTTAGTCCGTCGTGCTGTGTGTTGTTCAAGGACTTTTGTATCGGTGTCTGATCCATGGCAGCTTGAATAACCGAGACTTGCTGGTTAGTTGCTTCCGTCAGAGCTGCAACAGGCTGATCGTCTTGATATTTTTGGTACATCTGGGTCTGCATGAAGACATTGACGAACCGCGTCTCGCGATCGTCCAATTCCTGGTCCGCATCGGAGCGCGCGCACGTATGAATCAAGTTCTCGATGTGTCGGTGGATGCGATGAATCACGAGATGCGTAGAAAGCGGCATGACGTTGTCTCGGAAGGAACCGGCCACACGACCCAGCATTTGCTTCGTAAATCTCGTCAGGTCGCAAGAAAGGCTTTCAAGTTGAGGCATCTGCAGCTTGTTTAGCGCCTGTTCATCTTCCAAGTGGAGCTGAACGCGATTCTCCATCACGTACAGGATGCAAGTGCCTTTGGAGCACTCAAAGTCCTGAGGCAGCTCATCAACCCTGCAGATGAGAGGGACAGGAGCCTGGAATTGATAAAAACAAACATTAATGACGGCAAAAGATGTCATCCTTTAGACCACGTACCTCCATATACTCGTGCATTGAAAGCGGTAGGACACTAATCAAAGGTCCCGCCCAAGCCAGCGGATGCAGCAACGAAGCTAAGCCCAGCGTGACAGAAGAAAGCAGCGGGATCTCATCGGAGACCACGATTAACTTCATCTCGAGCAGCAAAAAGCTCACAATCTGGAGCAGCCGATCGATGGATAGACGTGACAGCAGTGACGGTAGTGCCCACTGTAACAGAAGAGCAACCTTCTCGTCCGCATCGTTTTCTTTTTGCGGCCGAGACAAGGTCAACTCGGGGATTGGCGCTGGGAAGACGCTCACAGATACCGATGCTCCGTTGTCTGGGAAGGGGATGACGCGTAACTTTTGCAGGATGTCATCGATGTAGCTGGCATGCTGCGATAGAAACGTTTACTTGAATGATTCAATTCGAGTACGGTAGCGCACCTCACCTTGTCGGTCACGATGTTGCTCAAAGATTCACAGCCGCTTTCCGAACTCGCTTCAAACTCGTTCCGGACGTTATCTGTTGCCAAAATATTAGATAATCCACCAGAACCTCTATAATTTGAAGCCCTTTCTTACCGAGAAATCCCTGTAAAATATCGCGATAGAATGGAATGAGAGGAGTCCGCGCGATGATACAGTAACAAACTGGAAGGATCAAGTGCTTCCCATCGCCACCACCGCCTCGAACCGTGACGGTTCCCTTCATGCACATTGCGTATTGGACACTCTGGCCTTGTAAACCTCCACCGGAGATCATCAGGACAAAGAATTCGCCTTCTTGTGGAACGGCGCCAGCTCGTTCGTCTGAGGAATCGTTGTGCTTGTCGATCCCCACAGCTACGCTCGTAGTTTTGATTCCAGAAGGAAAGCAGAAGTGCTCCAGACTTTCCGCATTGAATTGACTTTCTGGCGGGTCTGCGAACGCGACAGTCGCCTCAAACACGTTCTCGCGTTGATTCCAGAAGTTCCGGATCTTCACATCGAGCATATCCGCTCCGATCACCACCAGATAGTCAAATAAAGACGAGCTTTCAAAGTGCAATTCAGCTGTCTTTTGTCCGATGAATTCAAAGCATAAAACCAGTCAGAACTGACGCAGTTAGTCAAGAACAACCTCAGCAATCGTACCTCGTTGCAGCTCGTATCTCGCGCGATACGATGCCTCTTATCAAGGTTAGACAGCTCGTTCTTGAGCGAACTTTCAAGCATTTCAAGCGAGCTGAACATGTCGTCAAAGAGTCCGTAGTCCTTGGGATTTTCCCGCGTCACGGTGGTGATCTGGGCCACGTTAATGCCCTGGTTCTCCAGCCACGTGTTGATTGCGAGGTATCGCTCCATGTCCAGCACAGAAACCACAGGCTGTCGTCTCGGCGATTTGATCATGGTCTGAGCTCTACGAGGAGTGCGACGCCCGTTGTCTCCGTTCGGCGGCTCGAAGGGCTGTTTGTCTGGACTGGCCCATCGACTCCACGGGGAAGAAGGCGGCGTATCGACGAAGCTCCGGTCTGGCAGCGGAGATTTGGGCTTGGGACTCCACTTTTCGCGGAGGTGATTGATCTGCTTCACCCTGCGGTAAAAGAAAGCAACAAGTCAGGCTGTGGTCTTCACTGTACCATCGCGACCTCGCTCGCACCTGCCCATGCCGCTGAAGATTGACTTCTGCCTGCCCGTGCAGGCTCCGTCCTCCTCGCTGTCACTCATGTGCTAACAGTCTTGAAATGACTACGCAGAGCCCCAAGGGCATCGTGCGTCAAAGAGTCCCGCCAACGCAACGGACGGTTGCTACAAGCCAAATTGGGACGTCGATGTCGGGTCTCTGATGGCTTCCTGATTCGCCGCTGCATCCAATTTGGGCTGCTGCTTGCCTCCAGGCG
The DNA here is from genome assembly GCA_000500225.2 of Phytophthora pinifolia. Taxonomy (NCBI): domain Eukaryota; phylum Oomycota; class Peronosporomycetes; order Peronosporales; family Peronosporaceae; genus Phytophthora; species Phytophthora pinifolia. Next base: position 20,059 of record AWVW02056780.1, on the reverse strand, counting down.
ATATCTGCTCTGACGTTACCTGTTGCAGTCAACTTCAACTTGGCTGCTTCACTTTGTGTACACGCACACAAACTCTTCCAAATGGTCAACTCAACGTCAGCCGGTTACAAGACGATGGCCAGCACCTTGAGCTCCAGCACGGGCGCCGCGCCCGCCAAGCCCTGGGAAAAGCGCCAGGTCGCCGCCGCCCAGGCAGGCGGTGACTTGTTGGCTTCGGCAGGCGTAACCCCGGCCTCCACCTCCGCCTCTCACCTCTCCACGGCCGCTTCTTCTGCGCTCGCGTCCAACGCGGCGTCGGCAGCGTTAGGCTCGACGCTGGGCGGCGCTGCGGCCGCTACTTCTCCGTACGGCACAGGTTACGGGGCTACAGGAGGCTATGGAGCAACGGGTTATGGGGCAGGAGGTTACGGGGCTTCAGGCTACGGCGCAGGAGGCTACGGCACCGGCCTGGGCTCGACGTACGGCTCGGGTTATGGCGGTATTGGCGGCTACGGCGGTATTGGCGGCTACGGCGGTATGAGCAGCTACGGCGGCCTCGGCGGCTACGGAGGGGGCTATGGAGGAGGCCTTGGCATGTCGAGAATGGGCTACGGCGGCGGCATGATGGGCGGCATGGGCGGAGGCATGATGGACCCGAACGGAGGAGGCGGCCTGGGCTGGCTCTCGAGCTTCAGCCAGATCGTGAGCTCTATCGGACAGATCACCGAGCTCCTCGGGATGAACGCGGAAGCTCTCAACTTCTGCATCGGTGAGTGGGTCAGTGTTGAGGATGGTCTAGTGTCAAGTACTCATTGTTGTGTGTGTTTTGGGGGATGGTAGGGAGCTTCGTGCACTTTCTGGAGCGGATAGGAGCCATGTGCGCGGGCATTGCGGCCATGCTGGCGCCTCGGCCGGTGTTCCCGCCGGGCCACCCGCGGCACGGCGAGCCTCCGGTGACGGAGGAGGAAGAGCGGAGTCGAAAGCGCCGCGTGCGCATCTTCCAGTTCATGGTGAGCATGGCGGCGCTCACGTGCATGTACAAGGGGATGCGGTGGCTCCTGCGGCTGCGCACCAAGACGCCGCCCAAGCTGCTGGTCGCGCCGCCCTCGAACGGCATGGGCCGAGACCTGGAGAACATTTTCCAGCGCACAGTGGGCGTCCAGCGCTTCTAGCAGCAGATACAAGAACGCAAGCTTCGCTCTCTGGCTGTAGATGGCCTTGTGACTGGGCTCAAGACGCAAGGTTCGGTGTGGTTTTAATATATTCTCGCTTCAAGAGCACGATCTGTAGGCCTCTTGCAGCGACTGCTTTGTTCTGCCCAGTCCCGCGGTCTTCACCCGCCGCTGATGGGAGGGATCAGCGCCACTTCGTCTCCGTCCGCCAGCAACACGTCGTCTTCGGAGTACTCGAGGTTCCGCGCCAGTGTGATGCTCTCGATAGTCGACGCCGCGTGCGGGTACTTGGCCACTAGCGCGCGGCGCAGAGTCGCCAGCGTGGTCACGCCCTTGTCTTCTGTTGGGAGCCGCAGCTTCTCCTCGCGTAGGCCGATCTCCTCGCGCGCCGACGCGAAGTACAGCACCTTGACGTCCATCGAGAAGCGTTTGTGTACACAATTGTGTTCCGCACATCAAATGGGATCTTGAAAAGCTGCGATCGCCAATTGAGCGGATCATCAGGCGATGCGGGCGACGGACGGAGCGTCGGCCGGGCGGAAGCCGTGGCGCTACTACTACGTGATGGCGTTCCCGCTCGGCAGCAACAGCGGCGTCACGCAGGACAAGGCATGAGGCTGTGTGAGACGTGTGTCGTTGCTGGGTTCTAACAGGTTGCTATACGGCTGTAGCTCCAAGAGATGACGGAGATGACGGCAGCTATCGAGCAGCGAGAAGAGCACTATCTGCGCAAAGTTGCGGCAAGGAACGCGGCGCGTGCTGCTGCGGTGGAGGCGGCGCGTCGCGCTACTGAGGGCGACAAGCCGTCGATGGCGACGCACGTGGCGGGGGTCCTACGCCGACTTTACGTCGCCTCGGCGCTGTCGCTTCTTCTGGCTGTGGCCGTGGTGTATGTACTGTATCTAAAAGACAGCGGGGGTCATCCTGTGCCGCAGTCACTCGTGCAAGCCGCAAGTATTGGCACGGCGCTCGTTTTCTTGGTCAATATTGGCGGCTGGCTGGCTGCCAGAAGATGCAGTGTGAATGGAGCTCGCGTGTTGCTTGCTGCAGGCGTGGCGCTAACTATTGGGCTGGCTTTGCTCTTGGACGAGGTGGATCTTGCTCGATCAAGCCACGAGAAGCTGCAGCAAACGCTGGCACAGAGTGAAGACGCTCTCACTCAAGACGCGATTCAAGTGATTCTGAACGGAGGCGCCGTGCCTTCTCTCGTGCAGCGGTTCGTGTTTGATGCCCCAAGTGACTTTCTACGCTGGCTGAGCGCACGGTGTTCAGCCAGGCGCGGATATGCGTCCGTTGCCATTGACCGCCGCGAGTTCTTCTCTCCGTTGTGGAACGGGAGCGCAAGAACTTGCGCCTTGGCAACTCTGACAAATTGTATTCAACTGGATGAGGTTGTCCAGCCCATACTCATTGCCGAGCTCGCGGTGGCTTCGCTTCAAGTTGTTTTCACTGGCGCCTTCTTGGCTGTAAGTGGCTCGCCAGGAGCTGGGAAGCCAGCGAAGAAGCGAAGGCAGCTTTCTCGTCCCAAGGCAAGGCTGGATTCCTCGCCATCCATATCGATGGTGGTTACCCGATTGCTGACGCTTGGCACAGTTCTCTTGGGCTCCTCGAGCTCGATCGCCAGCACAGACCTGCTCCACTTGTGCGCCATCGCCGATTTCCATGAGCTTTTCACGTGGGTCCTGGTCGTGTGTCTCGTCTCGGGTCTTGCAGCTGTCCTCGCAGCGCTCCTCCTTGGTTGTGGATGGAAGCCGCAAGTCGCAGGCGTCTTGCTGGTTCTAGCCGTCGCTGGTGAAGCCTTCATGCTCGCTCAGCTCGTCGAAATCGCTACCAGACTCGACAGCGATCCGGTACAGACACAAGAAGTCCGTCGAGTTTACCTGAAGGCATCGGCTCAAACGTGCTCGACGATCAAACACTGGGTCTCGCACGTGTGCGTGGATATGTCTGCGGCTCACAGCCCCGCCGCCTTCGATCAGTCCTGTCAGCAGGAGTTTGTGGCACTTTTACTGGCGTCTTTCAACTTTACCACCTCGTACCTATCCTGGTCCATCGGCGTGAAGCTGCTTCTTCTTGTACAGCTCATCTTACCAGCTCTCCGCCACGCGGTTCTCAACATTGTATCGTATGTATGTTGTCGATCGTCACGGGATCTTACGGCTACGAGAGTGGGAAGCATGAGCATGTTGCAGCCGTCGTCGCCTCCTTTGGAATACCACGAAGCCGTTGAGAAATACCTGACGTCCATGGGAGCTTCCGACCCAGTCCGTCTAGCTGCAGAGCGTGAGAGCTTCGAGAAGGAATGGTCCATTCGAACAGGACGGACACTTTCACGTGTACGAACGCCGCGCGTGGTCGTCAGTGCCAACGACTTCGGAGCAATTGTGCGTACGCTCATGTTGCGTCGGTTAACCGCCGTTTGTAAGCTGGATGTGAGTCTCAGTGTGGCAACAGACGGCCAGCTGCTCCTCGTCCGCATCTTCGCGTCCGACAATCTTCTACTCGCGACGTTGTGCGAGACGGAGGGCTATCGCTTGCAGTTCGCAGACGCTGTCGATCCAGGAAGGAGGTTCTGGCATGACAAAAGAGAGGTTAATGCAGACCAGAAGACACTCGATGCGCACACTGTCAGGCACAAGTTGAAGCTGCTGGCTGGGGAAAGTGCCATGCCGTCGAAGGAAGCCGTTTGGTTTCCTGGCGAGTCGTTAGCTCGGGTATCGGCCCGTGTGCACGCGCTCTCGAGAATCTCGCGTGCTGCCAAGGGGTTAATTCGGTGTAAGAACCTGTCACCAGCGTTTGCCAGCTACTCCCCGAGCGTTCAGCGCCAGTTTATCTACAAGAAATACCCCAACAAACTCGAGATTCCAGACGCGTATCGACGTTCTGCTGTGCTGCGTACAGTCGACTGTATTCGCATCACACGGCGCATTATCCGTGCCGAGTTTGACACGAACGCGGCTATCTCAACGGGTCTTTTGTCGTCTTTCCACTGCCTCCACAGCTCGAGCAGGTTCGATTTCAACTCGCGTGGAGCTCTCGCTTCCTCGTGGATAACCTTTTGGCAGCCGATCCATCTCCCAGGAGAGTTTTCCCCGGAGAACCATGCGATTCTGAACGTGCTCGGCCGCGTCGCACCGTTCCGCCAGCCACTGCAGAACGTACGCGACTACTTCGGTGAGATGATTGCCTTCTACTTCGCATGGCTCGCGTTTTACGGCAAGATGATGGCTTTCCCAGCTCTTCTTGCACTTGGAGTGGTAGCCAGCGGGGCTCAGCGTTCTCTACTGGCTGCGTTTTGGCGCTTCTACACGTCTCCGCACGAGCCCCACGCCGAGAACGAAGCCACCATCTCGCGACCCGAACTCGCTCTAGGCCTCGCGGTGATGGCTTGGAGTTTTGCGCTAGTCAAGCTGTGGGAGCGAAAGAGCGTGTGGTACCAACTCGAATGGGGCGTCCACAGCAACGACACGGAGGCAGGTCTTCCCGATCGAGGCGTCTTGCCCAACCAGTCGATGTGTACGGAGATTGCTGCTCTGCAACGACAGCTTGGGTCGTGGCTGTGCGTCTTGGCTCTTGGAGGAATGAACCTGGCGGTTGTACTGGCGTTTCTCCTGGCGCAAGGAGTGTGCGCTGATCTATGGGGAGAGCAGCTCGCAGTCGTTAGTAGCGCTGTTTGTCAGGCCTTATTGGTGCAGTGGAACGGTGCGTGCATCCCAAGCGTGGCTCGCGCTCTTGGTAGGTGGGAGAACTCTCACTCAAGCAGCCACATCGCGTATCAAAGCGCCGTCGTCGCCAAGTTATTCGCTCTGCAGGTGTTCAACACGTTCTCTGGCTTGAGTCTCATCATGCTCAGTAGCGTGGGCGGACTGGAGCTACTCGTCCAGTGCGTCGCCCCGCTTCGACCTCTGTACGTTGTCTACAGCGCCCGCATTGACGGCCACGTCGGCGTCTTCGTTCAGATGGAAACGCTGTTGCTTGCGCTCTTTACCGTGCAGTTAAGCGTTCGTGTCTTCTTGATCCTGTCTGCGGCCGGTCGTTTCCGACGGGGGCAGAACTACAGCAGCGAGGAAGAAGCACAGCTTTCCCCGTATCCCGGCCCGCACAAGGACTATGCGCAGTTGATCATGCAACTTGGACTGGTAGTCACGTTCTCCGCCGTGTGTCCCTTGCTGCCGATGCTGGCCTTGCTGGACTGCGCTGTCAAGCTCCGACAAAATGCGTTAGAGCTGTGTTGTATCCGACAACGGCCAGAGCCAGACAGCGTTCAAGCCCCAGTCGGTGACGACGACGTGGGTCTCGGCCTCTGGGCTCCGTATCTCTTCCTCATGCTCAAGTTTTCCGTGTCCACAGCGCTTGTAGTGGTGCTTTTCACGTCGGATACGTACGCTACCATCTCCGTTGAGCGTCGAGTGGGCTGGTTGCTGAGCGGCGTTATCGGCTCTTGGCTTGTGGCTCAGCTCTTGTGGTTTCTGGTTCCACGCGAAAGTCGCCAAGTACAAGAAGCTCGTGCCCGGAACGCGTTCCTGATCGAACGATACTTTGGTCAAACCGAGGCTCACGACCAGAAACCAATGCCAAGAGAGGTTAATCGTGCTGACGTGGATACTCGCAATCTCCAAGATCCGGTGCCGTCGGTGGGCCAATCGCTACACCACTATGAGGAGCGTCTGGTGTTACTGCAGCGTCTTAACGTTGCGCTGCGTAAGCGAGAAGACGTCGGTGGGCCGATCCAAATGGCTACGGAAGCTGTAGGAGTCGACATCGCAGACGATGAAGAGGAAAAGTACGTGGTTCGTACGGAAGATGCTGAGCCGAAGGCTTCCTCCGTCGAGAATGAGGCGATGCGGAGAGTGAGTGAGAGCAGTGAGGAGATGATTGTTGGGTACTTCCGACCTGTTCGGGAGACGTGGTCTCCTCAGCAGCAGCCGGAACAAGTTGAAGAGGTTAAAGATGACCTGCCGACTGGATTTGTGGAGCTGCCACGGCGGCCACCCCGACGAGGAAGCGTCTTCCCGGGGACACTTCCAGTCTCCGAACTCAAGATCGGCGACGAGATCGTTAGCGGGAGTCGTGTTGAAAGCGGAGGTGACTCGGATGTAGCCTCACAGCACGCTCCTCCGATGAGACTCTCGAAGCTGTTCAAGCGGATGCCGCCTCCGCCGTCTACGGTGGCACCGGATTCGGCCGCAGTTGGAGACGCAGTTGATGCGCCGCTGTCGACTTGTCCTTTTGTATCTTCCGCCCCAACATCCCCCCAGGCTGAGCTTGAACCAGGGATTTTCGCGTCGACAGAGTTGACGGCGGAGCCGATCGCCAGTCACGAAGACTCACAAGACGAAGAATTGCTCGAGGATAAAGAGGGAGCTCCACCGTCCGAGGGGGTCGTCCTCTCAGTTGCCACTCCTGGTATTGAAGCCGAAGTGGACTCGCCGCTGCGTCGATTGTCGCCTCGATTGAGCTTTTTACCTCGTCGGTCCAAGTCTCCGGCATCTACACACAGCGACAGTAACAGAGACAGCCAAGCTGACGCTGAACGCACGTTGCTCCGACAGCTTTCGCCTCGGTTGAGTGTCCTGTCTCGCAAGTCCAAACGTGCAAGCTCGAAAGTAAGCGAAAGCGACGGCAGTGTGGCCGAGCAACCCGCACCGAGACGGTTATCCAAGTTGTTCAGGCGTGCTCAGCCTCGAGCTTCTGCTACAACTTCTCCACCGGCGCCTATTGTCACGACGATCTCTGCGTTTGAGAGTACCGAGATTGAGGACACACGTACCAACCCCGTCGTTTCACTCCGAGACCAGCTCGACTTCCTCTCCGATACCCGTTCGTTCTTTATGCAAATGTTTCATTTCATGGCTCGCCTTTGACTGACTATTGTTTTATACAGACTCGGAGAGAACAGCAATGCCAAGACGAAGATCCAGTGGCAACAAGGCGGGCCCTCCGCCACCACCAGTATATAGGCGAGTCGATCTTGCGGGGCTGGAGGCGGTGCGTGAAGCTGCAAGCCGCCGCCAATTCGACTTTGCCGCGGATGAACAAGGTAAAATAATACCACCAAATTGCAACTTGGTTAAAAGGGTGAAGTGACCAAGTGGATGTGTATTTTATCCTAGCGTGGGAGGAATAAATTCAATGCGGAGACATTGGCTGGAGCGGCGACGCCGGGCGAAAGCTAGCGAGGAACGGCACAGGAGACGTGGACTGTACGGACAGCAACAACAAATAAGTATCAAGCAGGTTGATCAACGCAAGCAAACGTATAAACTCACTTCATCGCGGTATCTGTGCTGTCGGATTTCCTGGAGTTGTGGTAATAACCCTTCTTGATCAAGAATGATCTCCAGGCGCAAAGCTTTGTTGGCGCTCTTGCGAGACGTGTGCGTCACTCGCGAGGAGAAGGAAGGCTTTTCAGGCGAGGATCTCGATGGCGAGCGAGCAGTTTGCGCCTTCATTGCCAGCTGCTCTTGCTCCTGGCGTTGCAGCTGCTGTCGGAAAGGTGGCGAGACTGGCAACGATAGAACGCCCTCGCCTGGTGCAGCCCCAAAGAATCCTTCCTGGTCTCTCGCTGTGCTTCGCCGGACGTCCTGGTTGCTGGGAAGCACGAACTTGGCCAGGAAGTCCCGGCCATTCGCCTGCGGGGCCCATTTCAAAGGCGACGTTGGCTCTCGGAACTCGTGCTCACTTGGTGCTCGGTACGGCGTGCGCGTCGTGGGTGAGTTCTGACGCGCAGCCTGCGTTGACAATGCAAGCCTGGCTGCTACGGCACCTTTTGGCTTCACGGTTTGAAACGCTGGGTAGCGATCGGTGTCACGCGGCGATCGATACGAAGGCTTGAGGCGCCGGATGCCCCGTTCACGGGGAGAGGCCGACAAACTCGCCTCGCCTGCCAACGCCAGCTCGAAGGCAGCAAACCGGCCCTGGGCGTCAAACGAGCAGCGTCCCGTGTTGTGCAGCTCGTGGTTCAGAGCTAGCGGCAGCTCCATCTGCAGCTTCGCCACTGCTTCCTCCATGCTTCAAGAGAGTAATCAACAATAGCCAAACATACACACAGTTTTAAGCATGCACCATTAAAATAAGCAAAAACATCCATCGTTAAAATAAGCGGCCGCACTTTATTTAGCGCGCTTCCCCATGTCAAATGACACGACCAATAGATCCTGAGCTAGACACTCGCCTGCCTGCCTATGCGTCGCACTGCGTGTTCCAGCGCCACTCGTACTGCTGCAGCGCGTTGACGAAGTGCACGAGCGCGGCAGCCACGACGCAGATGTGCCACAGCTGGTGGCTGGAGAACCACAGGTCGAAGCGGCCCGGGTAGAAGCGCTCCGGGAACTTGGTGGCGTAGATGATGGCGCCGCTCGTGTACAGCAGCCCCATGAGCAGCAGCGGGCCGATCATGATCGTCACGTGCGGGTCGAAGAGCCCGAAGTGCCACACCAGGTGCGTCACCGGCACCACGCCGAAGAAGCCCAGCGCCAGGAAGATGCATGTGCGCGCCACGAGGAACTTGGGCGTGCCGAAGACCGGCATGAGCGCCACCGTGAACGTGATCGCAGCCATGGTCGTGATGGACGACAGGTACACCGTGCGCAGCCACGGGTGGCAGTAGAACGAGTAGTAGATCATGGGGTAGAACGACCCGGCGATGAGAATCGTGATGCCGGCGTAGTCAAGACGCGACAGGAACAGGTAGGCCGAGCGGCTCACCACGAACAGCAAGTGGAACGTGGCGCTGCACGTGAGGCAGGTGACGGCGCTGGCCATGAACACGAAGATCGGCCAGTGCGGCACGTGATGGGGCCCCTCGGCGGTGGCCAGGATGTGCAGTCCGTTGCGCACGCTGTCGGCAACGCCGTGCAGCTCCTCCAGCGCATACTTCATGGGCAGATCAGCGCCCACCTGGCTGGCCACGTCCTGCAGGAAGCCCGAGAGCGCCTCCACGCGCTGGCCCAGCTGCAGCTTGAGCGACTGCACCTGCTCCGAGTGGGCGTCGCGCACCTGGCCGCCGAGTCGCACCGAGAGCGCGCCCAGTTCGCTACGTAGCTGCTCCATTTGGGCTCCCACCGAGTCGGAGAAGCCGCCCACGTTCTGCTCCACGAGCGCGTGGAAGCGTTCGAGGCTGGGCAGGCGGTGCAGACTGTGGTCGAAGATGACGCTGGCGACCTCGTAGTACTTGGCGGGCGCCACGCGGCCCGTGGGCGGCGGGCAGAGATCGGGCATTCCCGAGGCCAGCAGCATTCTGGACGTGTGACGGCCGTTGACAATCCAGGGCTGCGTGTTGTCGCACCAGGTCTGCGGCGTGGTGAGTCCCGCCAGCGCCGCGGCGTCGGCCGTGGGGGACAGCGCGTGGCTGGAGATCGCCAGGTAGAGCATGAGCATGAGGAAGATGAACGAGCCCACCATGTGCGTCCACACGTTGAGTGTCTCATTGTGCAGCTCGAAGAGTGAGAGGAAGCACTCCCGCGCCGAGTAGTGCAGTCGGTAGCCCGAGCGAATGTACGAGTTGTCGGCCAGGTACGCGAAGCCTTCGGCGTGCAGGCGCTCGAACGTGTGCAGCTTGCCGTCGCCGGCCATGTCGTCGTCGCCCAAGGGGCTGCTCGTCTGAATCTTCTGCGGCTGCAACTTGGGGGGCGCTTTCATCTTCTCGGAGTGAGAGCGCAGCAGCATGCGGTGACCCGTTTCCATGAGGTGTTAGCACTGCGGGCTGATTCAGCCGTTAAATGGCCTCCTGGCAGCAAAACGAAGAATGCCGACTGGCGGCGCTGACCACGCCCCGTCACGATTTTCGACCAATTATGGCGCCGCATGAAGGGTGAAGTGGTGTCTCTGCACACCAGTCTTCGTCCTGCCAAAACAGAACCTGTCTATTGCGATGCTTGTGTATTGTTGTACTGCACTATCTGCTCCCTTTTTACATTTGCTGTTCTTGATATAGTGTGTTGTCTCTTACATGAGATAAACTTGTACATTATTATAATATGAGATGTCGCAAGCTTGTCTGCGATGGCATAACCGGGCCATTACCGCTGGTGCTTATGTCAGGCAGGGGAGGGTCTTCAGTGCTTTTGCGTGAAAGCGGTGAATCTCGTCACCGCTCGGATTCGGCTTTCGAATGCAGTCCGCAGGTGCTGCCTGGAAGCCATCCTTCATCGAAGCGAGATGCATCCAGCCCGATACTTCAACGGCCAGGAGCGGGAAGCTCGAAGCGGGAGTCGATCTTGACGGCACCGCTGGCCGCTGAATCGCTGGACACAATGCGAGCACGAGCCGAAATTAGGGCTGCCACGGTTACTCTAGGTACCACAGCTCCACCGCCACTGCGCACTTTGGATTGGCCTGGAGCCTCCCTGGCCAACCGAAACACAGTGTTCACATGCTCATCACGCTGTCTTTTTCGGCCGGAAGAAAACTAAAATTCATTTGGCCTCGTGATGCAGCCACGGGAGGGCAGAGGCGGCCGGGGTGGTGGCAGAGGAGCGACTGCGCCCTTCACGCCCAGCTTGCGCGCCAGGCGGGCGCTGAATGCGGCCAGCAAACCTGCAGCGGCTTGGTTTATTCTCGACCAGCTGCATGTAATCATTCGCAGTTGTAAACAAGCTGTTTCGACGTACGATTGGTCATTAATATGATATTCCTTTATTAGCCAATCACACACAAGATTACCTTTTGGCCACGAAATCCTAAGCTAGCTCCGTGCAACTCAATGAGCGACGAGTCAAGCGAAACTCCACTGTAGATCCTGAAGCACAAGATCTGTGTTTCGGTTAGTCTTCGAGAAAGTCTGGACAAGGAAGGCTCGAGTTGCAATGTGCCGCATTGAAATGAAGAAGCTGTAGCAGTAACTACTTCAGTCATAGTTCATTTGTGACCCGCGCTCAATCAGAGCACAACACAAGCAGCCACAGAGCTACAACCTTGCCTTTGTACTGGCAGATATCGTGCTAATTTAGGCTTTGGTGCACACTGTAAGATCAGCGTCCAAAAGTTAGGCTCTGCCAAAACTGATACGATTTACGTTGGTGTGGACCACATCAGCGATCGGTCGTATCCGCTTCAAGGGGGCGAGAAAATCATTAGAGAAAACCTATCCAAGACCGCAAAGCAAGCCCCGACATGAGTGACGCCGTCAAGCCACTGCAGAGTCTGCTGGACGCATTCAGCGCCCGCCTGGCGCACGTGGAATCGCAGCTGGGCGTGAAGGGTGCCGTCGCTCCTACTGCTACTGCCCCCGCCGCCGCCCCAGCCGCCTCCGCCGCTCGCGTGGAGCTGTCGCCGCAGCTCGAGGCCTACGACGAGTACGTGGCACAGTACCTGCCGCCCTTCGTGGAGGCCTGCAACAAGCTGGGCGACGACACGCGCAAGCTCGGCGAGGTGACGCAGATGGCCTTCGCGGCCCAGCGCGCGTACCTGCTGATGGCCAGCCAGTGCAAGAAGCCGGCGGCGCTCAACCCAGAGCACCTGAAGGACCTGCAGGCCTGCATCAAGGAGATCAACACTCTGCGTGACAACCGCAGCGAGTTCGCCAACCACCAGAACATGGTGAACGAGGGCATCCAGGCGCTCGGCTGGCTCTGTGTGGAGCCTGCACCCAAGCCTTTCATCGAGTCGTACGTGGGCGGCTCGGACTTCTGGGGCAACAAGATCCGCGTGCAGTTCAAGACCACCAACCCGGACCAGATCGCCTTCGTCACGGCCTTCAAGAACCTGCTCACCGAGCTCATGGCTTACGTTAAGGCGCACCACACTACGGGTGTGACGTGGAACTCCAAGGGCGGCGACGTGGCCAGCTACACGCCCGCGGAGGCGGGTGCCGCTCCGGCCAAGGCAACAGGCTCTGGTGATATCTTCGCTGGTATCAAGGCCATTGACCAGAGCAGCGGCAAGACTGCCGGTCTCAAGAAGGTCACGAAGGACATGCAGACTTGGCGCAAGGACTACAAGCCGGAGGGCTCCGCGCCTGCGCCTGCTGCCCCCGTGGCCGCCAAGAAGCCGGCCGCCCCCGTCAAGGTGAACAAGCCCGCGGTCTGCGAGGAGCGCAACGGCAACTGGCAGATCGAGTACCAGACGGGCCCCGAGCCGCTCACCGTCAGCGGCATCAACATGAGGCAGCAGGTGTACATCTTCGGCTGCGAGGGCGCCACCATCCTGCTGGAGGGCAAGGCCAAGAACATTGTGTTGGACTCATGCAAGAAGACGAAGCTCATCTTCGACAACGCCGTCTCCAGCATCGAGATCGTCAACTGCAAGGGCGTGCAGGTCCAGTGCAAGGGCGTGGTGCCGTCTGTGGCCATCGACAAGACGGACGGCTGCCTCGTGTACATTTCGTGGGAGGGTCGCGAGGTGCAGTTCGTCACGTCCAAGAGCTCGGAGATGAACGTGGCGTTCCCGGAGGCCGCGGGCAGCGACGACTACGTGGAGAAGCCCATCCCGGAGCAGTTCGTGCACAAGATCACGGGCAACCTGACCATCTCGTCGGACGTCTCGGACCTGTACTCGCACTAGATCTAGCCACGCTGTAACGCAGCAGCGCTGAGCAGGCGGGTCTGGCGACGTGCGTGACAGTGTCGTGGTGGTGCACTGCGCTGCTTACTTTTTCTTCATGAGTCTGAATGAATTGAGCTTCACTTTTGGCCAAGGGTCAGAAATCTTTTTTTTTTTTTGGTACGTATATTGTGAAGATCATATTTTTTGCGATAATGGGGAAAGCAGTCGAGGCAGAGGAGCAGCCAAGTCCAGTCGAAGGCTTGCCAGATGCAGCGACGTTGATCTCACTGGAGCAGCTGGAGGGGCTAGACGCTGCCGAGTCGGCGGCGGAGCGCATTGAGCGCCTGCAGAGCGCGTTGGGCGTCCAGCACTATTGTGTCAACCCGCGCACCAGCGTGTGGGTGGATTTCTGCTTCGGCGTGCTCAACTTCGCTCGGGATGACGCGCACCTGCAACCGGAAAAGGTGCTCAGCCTTCTCACGCTTGCACATGACGTGTACATCTTCGGGACGTCAGCTGATCGCGCGGACTCATCAACCGCTGAGCTGGTGCCATCGTCATCGAAGGAGAGCGTTGAGCGTCAAGAGCGGGCTGCGACCAAGACAGAAGTCCCAATGCCAGCGTTAGAAGCTTCAGCGGACAGCTACCCATCGGTGGAAGCTGTGTACGGCCGATTCCGCGACAAGATTCGCCAGGCCAGCGGCGTCATGACGGACAACTCGCAGGAGCCCAGCGCAGCGCCATGTGCGCCGCCCTTTTCGCCGACGGAGGTGGCGCGCATCGTGTCGTTCTTCACATCCACGTTCTTCCGCCACCTGCGCGCATACCAGTACGTGGATCGAATGCCGCGTCCGAGCGTTGTAGTTGAAAGACCGCTTCCCACCGAGACGCCGCTTCCTCCGGCCGCCTTGGCCGACGCCACCCTCCAATCCGACTGAGCGAACCCGGCGCCGATCAGCTCGCACCGGACACAAATTTTGTGTCCGGTGCGACTTAGGCGCATTAAATGCGCCTAAGTCGCCGCAGTGGCCAGCCACTTGCTTGCTTGATAATCAGTGGAAGTCTGGAATTGGCAATTAATTGTTCTGTGTGATATTCGTATCAGTCGGGGCTGCTGTGGCTGCTCTACTTCCCCGCGCCGCTCATGTTCTCTTCGGCTCGACGCCGTGCGGACTCGTCGCTTTCGCTGTCGTGGATAGCCTGGCTGCGTCGAGTTGAACGGAGCTGTACACGCACGCACCTTTCCTGACTGGCAGCCAGTCGAGTGTGCGCGCCATCTTGTGGAAATTCGGCGGGGTCTGGACACTTACCCCATGTAGCCCTTGATCGTGTTGAAGTCGACCTCCTTGAGGGAGTTGATCGTGCCGTTGAGGATGATGAACGAGCCCACGATCTGCGACGTACGCACCGTCAGGCCCTTGGGGAACAGCAGCGCCAGCGCCGTGGCCGCCACGTAGCGCTGGCGAGGCGACACCGTCTTGGGCACGCGCACCTCGGCGCGCCGGATGAAGTCGTTCATGTGCTCGGCGTAGCTCTTCTGCGGGTTCATGAGCTTCATCGTGGACAGGTTGTGCGGCACGTGCGACAGGTAGCCGGAGACCACACCGGCCGCCATGCTGCCGATGGCGTTGTTCATTGCCGGGCTCGACGTCAGGGACAGACGCTCCTCGAAGTAGTCCGAGAGCTGGTTCAGGCCGACGCCGAAGATGACCTCGCGCAGCATCCGCGGCGCCGTACCGCGGATCCAGCGCGTGGCGAGGGACTCCGGGTTCATGTGGCCGGCGTTGAACGCCTCGAGCATACTGCTGACGGGCGTCATGATCACACCGGGCGACACGGCCTCCAAGAGGCGCACCAGCTGCGGGTATTCGTACTGGTCGGCGTCCACGTGCTTCTCCAGCAGGTGCCGGATGCCCTTGAAGCCGTTGATGTACACGACACGCGTGGGGATCTGCAGGTGCATCTCCGGGAAGAGTCTGGCCACGGGCTGGCCCGTGAGACGCGCGTTCAGTAGCGCGTTCATGCCGCTGCGGTAGAACGACTCGATCGAGGCGGCCACGGACGTGGCGAAGTAGGGCGTGGGCTTGGCATGCTGCTCGAAGAGCGGCGTCTGCAGCAACGAGGCCTGCCGCCGGATCTCCTTGCTCAGACTGTGCATAACCTCGCGCGAGGCCGTCTTGTCCTCCAGCACCTCGTCCAGCGCCGCGCTCTGCAGCGAGAAGCCCGTCACGGGCGTAAGGCAGCGCACCGTCACGGCTGCGGGGTCCTGCACCAGCGCGTGGTTGGAGCTCACGGCGCCACTGGTGGCCACATCCAGCGTATGCTCCTGGCCCTCGATAATCTTGGTGGTCTCCACACTGCCGCTCTTCAGCAGCAGCATCTCCGTCTGCTTCTCGCCCTGACGGTACACGACGGCGTTCTTGGGGTACGTCACGGCCTTGGTGTGCGCGCAGATCTGGCGCAGCGTCGGCTCCGAGCACAGCGCGAACATGCCCGAGTTGGCGGCGGCTTGCACGCAGTCATCCATGTTGATCGTGTGTGGGTGGCGGGAAGGCGGAGGAGGCCGGCGGCGACGATCTGCTTCGTTCGGTCCGGAGCTAAAGCGGCAATGAGGCGACAAGTGCTTTCGGATTGTGGAGTAGTACAGTACAGTGTACCAGGACTCCTATCTTAGTACTATTCCAAATTATTTTGGTACTATTATGAGTAGTAGGAAGATGGGTAAACGTCTTGATGAGAGGCAAATCCGATTCCCTGGTGTTCTTAGCAATAGCCTCCGGGCTGTGTCTATGCAGGACGTTCCGCTTGAGAGTAAGCGCAGCAAAGATATGTAGAATTGTGACCCCTTTTCCCTGGCAACGTATAGCACGATGCAAACTCTTGGTCAAGCAAGTCGGCAACGCTATAGGCCAAGATAGTTTGAAATTGCGACCGACCATACCATAATAGTACATTTACTATTAATAATACATGTACCACAACGGAGTGTATACATGTAGTATTTTCTGAGTAAGCGAACACGAAAAAGGCACTTCTTGCAGGAACTTTCATGCGGCTCCGAGCCGCGAGCATGCTCTGTCGGTGTCGCCTTGCACCAGTATGTGCATAGTCATGTTGCGAGTCGCGCCGCCAAGCGCCATGATCATGAGGGGCTGTACAGGTTCGCTTTTCATACTTTTGCTTTGTATATTGCTCAAACGTGAAAATGGAGATGAGCAGTGTTGGATGGCTGAGAACGCCTTGCCAAGCAGAAATACGCACGTCGATCTGCTTACAGGATGGTAGCATCGGGAAGCTGTCAGCTGGGCGGGCGAGGCGAGGCCAAACGACTGTTGTTACTGCTACTCCTGAGCCGGAGCTGGCGCGGACTCGCCTGCACCAGTGCCGAGCGTCCGGCAGTGGAGGCGTTCACGGGCTTGCGGCGCGGCGTCTTGCGCAGCGGTTGCAGTGCCACGAGGCCCGGCTCAAGAGAGGTGTCGTCGCTCGAGGTCTGCGTCCCCGGAGCTGCCGCTGCCGCTGCCGCTGGCACTCGACGCGGCAGCAACGGCGGCAAGTACGTGCGCGAGATCTCCTCCAGCACGCTGGCCTCGGCGGCGGCGGCCTGCGCCATGCGCACCGTCCGTCGGCGCTCGGTCGTGAGATCGTGGCGCTCTTCCTGCCGCAACATGGTGCGCACGTCGTCCACCACGGGCGCCGCTGCCGTCTCCTTGCGGCGCTCGCGGGCGTCGTAGTCGACGGAAAAGCGCCAGGGCTTGTGGAGGCTTCCTCCGCCGTTGGGGCTCAAGCTACTGCCGCTCGAAGGATCCAGTCCTCCCTGCATCAGTACGCCCAGGCACTCGCCGCTCAGAGACCAGATCTTGACGCGCCGGTCGAACGAGGACGTCACGAGGCTTTCGGGCTCGGCGATCATCTGCACCGAGTACACGACGTCCCCATGCGCCTTCCAGCGACGAACGAGAGACACTGGCGGCAGCCTCGGAGCCTCGCCGTCCTCGCACCGAGTCTCGTCGTCGGCGTCGTCGTCGGCCGCTACGAGCGGCATGCCTGCCGAGAAGAAGAAGGACGCGAGGGGGTCCCGGTGGGCGTAGGCCGCCCATTCCGGCGTGTTGCGAGCCTTGCGCACCATACTGGCCGCGTCGACGCGCAAGTTCCGCTGGGCATTAGCACACTCGACGGGTTTCGCCAGCGGCTTGAGGTCGAAGCTGGTCGCGAGCCGCGTGAGCAGCGGGAGCACGTTCCACACGCTCAAGAAGCCCTTGTCGTCCCCCGTGATCACCAAGAAGGAGGTGAAGTCCAGAGGATCCCCGTCGCCAGCGGAAGAGGAACGACGACGCGTTGAGTGGGCAGCGATGCAGTTTACCGAGGCGGAGCCCAAGTGGCTGTGCTGGTTGCGGAAGCGGAACACGCAGTTGCCCTTGTACCGGGCGGACGGGCGCATTGCCCAGAAGCAGACGTTGCCCGTGCTGTCGCTCGACAGGAGCAGCGGGAACGGGTCCAGGAAGTGGAGGCACAGCAGCCCGCTCACGTGGCCGATGCACGTCGCGTCCAGGCGGCCAAACTCGTAGTCCCATACTTGCAGCGAGCAGTCGGACGACCCGGACGCCAGCAAGGAGAGGGGGTACGAGAAGCTGAGTGCCGTGATGTCCGTCGAGTGGCCGCCGATCAGCCTCCGGAGCAGGACGCCGCGCTCCGAGTCTCTTTCGTCGTGGATGTTGATGGCGCAGTCCCACGACACGCTGATGACCGCCATGTGCTCCGCACAATAGCACAGCTTCGTCACTTCGGCGTGGTGGGCTCGGTTGCCTAGCTCGGGGTACGCGAACGACTTCATGTGCGACCCGTTGAGGTAGTCGAACACGTGGATGTTGCCTCCTGCATGGCAAAAGTGAGAGGAGGCAGGAAGCTCGGATGCTGCAACGCAAAGCCCCGTACCGTGGTCTCCGATGATGAGTTTGCGCTCTCGAAAGTCCAAACAGAGCGTCGTGAGGTCTGTCGAGCTCAGATCTCTGAGCAAAAGCTGAGCGGTAAGGACAACGCCACGGCACCGCAAGATCACGACAGCCAGCGCTGGACCAACCTGTACACACGAAGGAGCTTCCCAAGACGCGCATCCCAGATCTTGACGTCCCTCCCTGCAGCTGTGACGAAGGAAAGGGACGTTGGATTGTACAGCGCGATGAACACGGGGTGGTCGTCAGTCAGCTCAGGGTTCTCGAGTTTTTCATAGTCGAATTGGATCAGCTACAAGAACGAAGCCAGGAAAACAACGCCAACACGTTAGCTTTACGACAAACCGAGTCGAGGGAATGAAGAAGAACCGCGTGCCTTCTTGCCGGCGGCAACGATCCGCTTCTCCGACGTGATCGACACGATGTTCTTGACCTCGCCCATGCTTTCGGCCGTGAAGGTCTGCATGCAAGCGAAGTTGCGGATATCCCAGACCTTGAACACGCCATCAACATCAGCCGTGATGATCTGCGGGGTGTCGGGGATGATTTCGACGCCGCAGAGGCTGTTGTTGTGGCCGTGCAGCCGCAAAATGAGCTGGTCCACGTACGGATTCCACACGAGAGCGTCGAAGTCGAAGCCCGCAGACACGAGAAAGCGATATTCCGGCGAATACGCCAGCGACCGAACGCCCTTCGCGTGCCCATCGAGCTGCTGCTTGTGCTTGCCGGTGTGCACGTCCCACAACCGAATGGTGCGGTCCATGCTGGCGGAAGCTAGAGATTCGAGAGTGGGCAACTGGACAGACCCGACGGTTTAGTGTCAGCCTCTCGAGACAGCAGGGATTCGATAATGAAGCACGGACCGTAAGGAGATCAAGCACAATGTCGTCGTGAGAGCGAGTGAGCACTCGCCCGTGCACTTCGCCGCCCATGTGGTGTTTTTCTTCCATTCGCTCGGCGTCCCACGCGTAGACGATGCCGCTCACTCCAGCCGAGAAGAGCGCCGAGGACTCTGGGTACCATTTGAGGCAGTTCTGCGAGGTAGGCGTATGGCAGCTCTTCGTGAGCCTCAGCGTGGTGTCGTCGTAGAACCGGAACTGCAAGTCGGAGGACGCCACGATGTACTGATTGTACTAGGCGTTGCAGCGAACATGAGCATACTACTCACAACAATAGTAATGCAAGCCGGAGCCTCACCTTAGGCAAGTGCTCTGCACACTGCACAAACCCTTCGGGCGACTTGATGGTGCGCATGAGCTCGCAGTTGACGTTGTAGATCTTGAGGTACGGGCTGCAGCTTTCGACCAGCGCGACGAGGTCGTTGGACGGGAAGTAGTAAATGTGGTCGATGAACGTGCTGTGCTTGGAGGCGTCTTCCCACTGCACATGATGGTACTGCTGGATGGAGTTGGGCTGGTGGCTCTTGACCGTGAGCCCTGTGTCCACGATGAAGGACGTGAACTCCTCCCATTCCATGGAGCCGTCGCCGTTGATGTCGATCTGCGCGAAGAGTTCGCACAGGTTGGCGACGAGCTGCGACTCGGACAGATCGTGCAGCCGTGAGTTCTCGTCTGTGTAGGCGCTACTCTGTACGAAGCGCATCATGACGTAGACGAACTCGGCGATGGACAGCCCCTCCTCCTTGCGCAGAAACTCGTTGCGCAGGGTGCTCACCTGCATGCAGGCGGTTAGGCAGTTAGTCGGCAGCTTCAGCTCAAAGTCTCGCTATCAGTGGACTGCGCACCAACCTTCTCCATGTCCATCATCATCATAATGTCCATGGTGAATCCCTTCTCCGGATCATGCTCGTAGGGGCGACCGCTTGTCCTCTGCTTCGAGCTGCGGCCACGTAGAGCGTTAATGTTGCGATGGGTCGAAGAGCATAGAAGTATTAACGCACAACTGGTTGGCCACCTCCGTCAGGAAGGCGGGCGAGATTGAATTGCCGCCATCGCGCGCGCCGTCGGCTGCCATCACTGACCGAGAGGCGCCTTCAATATTGCACTTAAAAGGTTACAAAAGTACGATGGTTACGAAAAGACTTGGCTTCTGCCTACCAAAATTTTACTTGAAAAACCAATTATTATATGTAGCACCAAACTGTTTTCATAATGTAATACAAAAATTGCAACAAGTAGAAATTCATAAGTACTTCAGGCAGTTTTTAAAACTGTATTGGGCATCCAACTGCCTGGCCTTCTCCCCAGCTGCGAACGACCCTGCCCCCTCCGGCGGCTTCTGCGCATCCCCAGTGTCCATACCGACTTCCTCGGCTTATTACGGTCGCCTGCATATAACGGTCGACCAATCAGATTTTGTTTTCATGATTTCTGGAAGCCTCTGCTTATTACGGTCAGTATAATACCGATAAACTACCGGGTCTTTCGGGTTGCCGTTGAACGCCATTCATTCGGCAATGCCGCCTGTCGTGCGCGGCAAACGGCGCGATTCATTCACGCCGCGGCAAAAGCTGGA